>VKKT01002792.1:55445-89857 GCA_008038995.1 Haliotis laevigata | reverse complement strand
CTGGAATATTGCTTAAAGCGGCGTAAAACCAAACTCAGTCAGTCAGTCAGTCAGTCAGTCGTAGCACTTGTATACCAAAGGTTCTGTCAATGTCTACCATGAACATCTGCGAGAACAACATTTTCAGAAACAAGCTTGAACACTGAATTGTTTACAAAGGTGAGAGACAAGAGCAACATTTTACATCGCTTCCTATTCCATCCTTCCAGCATCTGTATTATGAAACCTGCGGCTGAAATTCAACACAGGTTCTTCACCAATATAATTATGATAAAACAGAAATTGTTAATTCAAAACCAAGCCCACTAATTAACCTTCACTATTGATGTCTGTTACGATGTACACTGTATTCAGACAGGTGAACTCTATGTGTGTTTATGATCATAAGTTGACATTAACAGGCCGTTTACATGCTGTTGGCACACTGTGGGATATCCTCAACTCTTTACTGGAGCCCGGGGACCCGTTTCACAAAGCAATCGTAGTGCTACAACAGACGTAAGTCTATGTTAAAGTATGGGAGATACCATCACTTTAGCGCTACAATTGCTTTGTGAAATCGGGCCCTGCTCGGAATTAGCACTGACTATCTGAACCTTCAACAAAATTCCCATATTTATAGTTTTGTTTATGATAAATATCATACATAAACTAAGAAAATTTACATTATAAAGACTGCATTTCAATGCATAGACAATAAGATAATGAAGTTCTTTATTTCTAACGCTAATGTTTAAAAAAGCTCTTGAGTGATCCTTCACAAAAAATATCAGTTATATAATTTGATCAAGGAAGAATGAATACTGCGAGGTTTCTGTGTGGGTAGCCTGCCGGTTGGTTATGGCTCAAACGAAGCAGGTTTATCTTGAGAATTTAGAACACCACGGTGATGTCAACTAAATAAGAATAAAAGTAACTAACATCAAGTGCTTACATGTCTTGAACCCTTGTGACGTATGAGCTAAAACTTTGAAAACACTGGTCACAGAGATATTCAGCAAGGAAAAACACTAGACTTCAGTGTGAACTTCGTGTGTTTTTGAAGTGACTATCATTTTTTTATAGTTTCATGTACCAACTATCTGAGAGACACTTTCAAGTTTCCACCAAATTATATTAAATATTATATATACACAAGCTTTGTTATGAAACAAGTATTTTTAATAATCGAGACACAACAACAAAGATATATGTCATTTAGTCTGTCATGAACAATTCCAAACACATGTGATATGACATCTTTCAAATTCTCTCTTTAGAGGTCATTGGAGATTAATAGATTCATTTTTAAAAATACATTTCAAGAGAGCAGATCAATGATTATTGATGGAAACTGTTTTAGAAAAAATAAAACAGGTTTGAATGAAATCTCAAAGTTCTTCTCTTTCGCTCCTCCCCGAGTGAGGGGCTTGACAACAAACAGGTATAGAAGTGCCCATCACAACACCATCTGTCCATATCAGCATATGTAATACATGTGTACGATAACCAAATACTGCTGCCCAAATACAGACACTGGGACAGTGGCACAGGCAGACGTGGTTTAATCCGGATGTTTGCTTTTAAATCATATCGAAAAATATGAAAACGTGACCAGAGTTGAGAGATTTATGAAGGTAGCAACACCTTCTGGACCCAGTTTATACAGTATTATATCTGCACACCGTAACAGGTGGACAACGATCCCAAAATCTATACGTGTAGGACACTGAGAATTAATATCCTTGTCAAACAAGATATGTATCTTAAGACATTTATCAACATGTGCTATTCTGTCAACAATATAGATGGTTACAAAATTATTTGGTCCCAGAGATGACTTCCCTTCTAAAGCGGCCATCTGATTTCCACTGTTTGTATTACTATCTGCCTCTCCCCAACAAAATCATTAATTGTCAAGAGACAGTCGCCACCATTAATTACCATGAATTAGATGTGGCATGAATGAATGATGGGGTTTGGTGAAAAATACAGAGCCGATACAATGGATCGGTTAATAAAATGGGAAAACATTAAAAAGGGAATTTTAGTCTTCTCATAAATTTAAACTTTTTCTTATAAGCAGCAGATGATACAAAACTCTGGGAGGACAACAAAATGAACTGAAAAAACATGTTATTGAAATATGAACTGCTGACATGAGTCACCTGACTTGAGAGTTTGGTATAGATTTGTTCAGTGTTTGTTCAGCAACAAAGGTGACTGATGATAGAAGTGAATGTATGTACTGATCGAAGTATTCTACAACATCAATATCATATTATCCCCCTGTAGTAGTGAATACCTTCAACTTGAACTCAAAATGTAGGGCTGAATGTCATCAGAATTCATAAATATGTTCGGCAGAATAATCCGCATTATTTCCCCTGCAAATTTCACATGAAACATCCTGCATACCATCAACACTGAAGTTGAGCAACAATTCAAAATCTAATCTCTTGCATATATTTGAATAAATGGTAAAATAGAACCTAGGCATATTTGCATTTCCATATAGGCATGCTGATCATCTTGTGTGATGACAAGAATGTGAGGTCTGGTTGGTTTATGGGACTATATATGAGATGGCATGGCCTGGAGAAACTTGATACGACATGTCACAGATGTGCAGGCCATTGTTGCTTCAGGACTCAGAAAGTGCCATGTACAATTTATGAATTCAACACCTTGGCATTCAGGAGAAACTTACACAAACATTAAATGAAAATTGTTTTCATGGTTGAAAGCACAAATCTAATTGACCAACAATATCATTTTAAACATTTTTTATCAAAGGAAGCTCCACAAAATAACGGGAAATTACTTTCATGGATGGATGCAAAAATACAACTGTGTTCAAAATAGTAGATTATTTAATTGAAGAATAAATTATATAAAATGTCAAGTTTGAATATGTGTTCAAACCATTACTACAAACATGCATGGGAAGATCTCCAGTTAGCACACCCCGGAATAAGCAAACCATGTGTTCTTTTTCGGACTTTCCTGGTTTAATATTGAGTTCATTTAAGTTTTTGTTTTGCTCCATTGTGAACTGGGTATAGCTACAGATACAGATAGAGTTGTTTGCCAAATATCTACCAAATCTACCCCTCTTTTGCTTTGTGGGTCGTCAGTTCAAATGTGACCCTAGTACACCAATACATTTTCTTTTACACATAAATGTAAATGAATAGACAAATTATACATGAGAGTAGTTTACAGACTAGTAGTACCATATTATACCCCGTCCATGTTTGCAAATCAGTTTGTGTTTTCAGCTCCTATATGGACTGACTCACCATTACACGAGGAAATTATAGCATAAAGATATGTTATTCATAACATCAGTAACATGTGAACCAGCTTTGTACAGACTATTTGAAATATATGACAATCTTATCTCTGGAACTGACTGTCAATTTGATATGAATAACTACAAAGTGTGAGTACTTTTTACAATCTTTGTAAGTTTCCTGAGGCCCTGAACTGGCATTTCAAGACCTGGTATAATATACCTAAAATGCTTTATTTCCACACAAAACTATCTCTCACCTTTTTGCTTTAAGATTTATTCTTTCTGAACTAAACTCATTCCTGTTCCTGATGAAGTATATTGAATTGTCCAACCCTTAATCTATTTACCTCGTGCAGCAAATCTCAATACATGGAAAGCCATTCTTCTCACTGCTTATCTAATAACACTATTTGCGTAATATTTTCCTAATGCCCGTCATCGCTGAGTTATGGTCAGGCAGACATTATTGTTGCATATCACACACCCTTACATTTGTAGCTTTGTCATATCAATTGTAGCCAATCTAATTCCTCCTGCTACCGTCTTGCAGGGAAGCATTTATAGTTTTTTAGGGTTATGATAGATTAGAATATCCCACATAAAAATATGAACTGACTGCAAAGTTTTCATTAGTATTAGTCTTCATCTGATAGCATCTCCAAGCTATCATTTTCCTCCATAAACACGGTGATCTAAGACATATTACTTCAGACATAATGACACGATATTATTTTCCGCACGATCATTTCGCGCATTCTTAACAGTGGTGTTTAAATCGGTTTAACATTCAACTTCATCATTTTGCTAAAATACACACATTCTGTAAGATGAACAAATGCCACACTTTCTTTTTCACGAAAATTAAACACTACACCAGAATTTGATTACACTTCCTGACAGATTCCGAAACATGTTACTTATTCAGTAAAAATTGTTTAAGTGACAGATACCAATTCATATCTTTCCCATTCGGAATGGAAATTAAAAGATAGATTTATTTAATATTTTAACAATTCAGTGAAAAGATACACTGGATCACTAATACCTAACACAAGTCACATTTTGAAACATTCCGTTTAACATAAAAACACAAAAAGTTAATCTTTGGTTTATTCTTGTGTACAGAGCCCTGGGGGGCTGAGTTTACACAAGAAGGTCATCACAAAGTTGATTCGAGGTTAAGAGTTAATTCAGTTTCATTTTGTACCTGTTCTCAAGCCTGACCAGGTAATGAGACCGGGGTCAGGGCCAGGATTACAGGTAAGAATACAGTCTCACTTTGCTTGGTTTCAGAGGGTGGGGGTTACCTGTTGCTTGTCACTGTGGCAGCTCATTGCGAACAAGACTTTGGGGATACTCGGGATTGATGGAGCCCTACTCTAAATACATAGGGTGTAAACACGTTGAAACAAGCATTAAGAGAAACACGTTATGTACACAAAAGTTAATTCTCTCTTCTGTGTACTCTGACTGATTTAGCCTCTTGCCCACACAAGAGCTCGGCTGAGACCAGCCACACACCTCACACAACATGTGTCGAATGCTTGCAAGCAATCGACACACCAATTAACTTCCTCTCATATCAGTCTTAAAGACTTCATTTAATCGTGGGAGCTAGCGAACAGAGCATTTGGGAGCCAGTGAACGGAGCATTTCAGAGCCTTGACAGAACCTCAGTTAAAGGGGGAGAAAGATGATTGGAGGACGAAGCACATGGCCCATCTTGAAACGCTGATTAAGGGGGACAATACGCAATCAATAACCAAATGATATCAGTCTTTTCCAATTCTTGTCTGCAATCATCAAATCACACAGGGCCTCAAATGGAACTTTGTAATGCATTTCTCTATGGAGAAAATACATTAAAGATATGAGAATATGAAAATTTAATGTACATTAGAGAAAGTAAATGCCTCTACAATAGCTCTGACTTGACTTTGATGGGGAGACCGAGAGGTTTGTGAATCAACGTGGACAGTCTACGGAGAGAGATCGCCCTTCAGCTTCAGCTCACAATACCCAATTCCAATCTCATACAACTTTACAAATATTAGACTAGGGTGATTAAGATGGAGTGAGCAAACACTCGCATGATTTATAGATACATTGTTGCAGAGCGATAATGGCCGGATAACAATCCTAGCCATTACCTCTCATCACTGTCATCAAAGGAGACAGAAAACCAGCGCGGCCTCTAGGACTCAAATCATATTTGCACCATTAATATTTAAGAAATATGCATTCTCAGGAGCAGGGTAGTGCATCGAGGGGCCGGTTGAGAAGCATGGCATATTTGTACAATATCTCCATCACTATCTGGGGGTGGTACTGGGACCAACTGGCTCCTCGTCCAATCTGTATGCCCCTGGGGACACCAACAATTGTGGCTCTCGAGGACAATGCTGGTTATTATACATAATTCCTGCACCACAATGGCTGTCTTTGTGTGCAGGAAGGCACCACTACCTGTGTCTATGGTTTAGCTATCCACTGATTCAACCATTTGTTGCATTTCGCTAATACCCTGTGCAAGTTCATTAAGGACTTAAAGACCATATCGTTTGAGTGGCCTGGCTGCAATTAAACTCTGTCTTGCACAATTTCCTACCGCAATCCAATTCCAAATATTTGCCTGTTCTGAGTTCTCATGACACTTCATTTACTGCTATCAAATCTTTGCATTGCAAATTTCTTCCCTTTGTAATGAACAAAGCAGACCAAATTCTCGTTTAAATGAGTAATGGTAGGAGCTATCTTTATGATATTTCCTGCCCATTAACTACGGCCAAGTTGCTGAAATGCAGACACCCAAATCAAAAGAAACTGAAGAATGCCCATATCTAATATTGAGTCACTGGCACGACACGATGGACAGGAAGGAGTCACAAGTGTGTGCATGCATGCATGCACTCTCTTATATAATTGAGTGCATTAACCTTTCCCTTTACAAAAAGGAAATGCGATTTTTTCAAATGCATCAGGTTGTAGAAAAATGCCCAGATCATTAGAAAATTACATCCTCATTACAGCTAGCTATAGTCCTTAACCCTTCAATTTTTTTATGGTTTTTAAAAATGTCCCATCAAATATAAACATATGCAAGAAGATGTGTGATGCTGGAAAAGTTAGGTGGAAACATAATGTTAGATATTGAACAAGTTTTCACTTACCTGAAGTTGCTGAACCATTTGACTAATTGTGCAGTGTTGTTTTTGTTGAACTTGATGTCTGGGAAGTAAATCTTGAGAATTGCAGAACTTGGGTAGCGAACGAAGAAAAACATCAACTTGGCTTTCCGTAAGTGCATGGGTGTTAGATTACTGGTGTAGGATCATTAAGGAAGATAGATATAATCAAAAATAATCAAGCAAATAAAATTATATTTTGTTCGTTGAATGCTTTGTACCTCCAAATTACAAAGATCATGAAGTACAACCATGTCTTCAGATGGCGGAAGGTGAGGTAGTACCGTCAAGCCAACATATTACAATCCTAGCCTTTCTGCACACAAGCATACTTCATCTTATTATACCGTAATAGAAAGAATAACACCCTTCTTTCTTCATAGCGAAAAGGTTATTTCTATTTTTAACTTGAAACAAATACAAGTACTCTACTTTGTGGATATAATTCACATGCTTATATTTGTCACAACAATTAGGCATTTGTCGAAATGACAGAACACTCCTTACAATCTGTAACTATTATCTACAAACTTAATGCCTGTATATTTTTTTATGGTAATAGCTCTTAATATTTTAGATCCTATTAGATCCTATTAATAACACTTTCTACATGGTATGTTGAGAAAAATAAACAATTATTTCATTTGAAAGGTTCTGTTGCCCATTACGTGCTGAGAATGTTGAGAGAACCAAAATAACATGTTACATAATATCATGCAAGAACATATCATAGAAGGATATTTAATACACAACCAGGAATCTGAATTAGAAACAAAATATTTGCAGAACAGACTGAACAACTTTAAACAGTGGACATTATTCCATACCTCCGTAACTATGGCAATGCAGAAATTCTGCTAACATTGTTCCAGGGAGCTCAATTTTCTGAGAGTCATGTAAAACATGCATTGGTCACGTTTTGAACAATTTCAGAACTTTTCAACAACTTGCAAAATATTATTTCTGTTTTGTCTTTATGAAAATTAGGTACTGTATGTCTAACAAATTCACACTATCTACAGATGTTTTTCCAGCAAAGACAGACTTTCAAATGATTAACTCACATTGGCATTTTGATCTAATTTAAATGTTCACAATTTCAGACTTATAAATTTTATCAGGGATTTATTCCTGAAAAGAGTTTTATTGAGGTAGAAATATTAAAGACAGCGTTTAATCTATCCTTTCATCTATCAAATAATTTCAGCTGAAAGGTTTCAAATGACTAGTGTTAACCTTCTAGTGCTATCAACAGCACTATCAAGCCATAGGTAAATGCTCAACTGATTCATAAATGTCAGTCTCACTGTATAATATTATTAACTGTTAAAATTATTGCATCAAATCGCAACCAAATCAATTAAAAAATAACACTATATATTTCAGAACACTCCAGTATTTGAATAGCTTTCTACACAAAAGAAAACAATTAACAGTCCCGTTTGCAACAAATACTAGACGCTATGTTATGGATCAAAGTGTTCTCTTTAGCATTGCAGTTTTATTAACACCCTCCTGCATCAACAAAATGGCTGCTTGTAGCATCCTAGTGGCTGTTCATCTACAACAGCACTGAGTAAATAGTTTCACTAAATCAATATAAATATCTCTGTCTGAACAATGGTAGCAGATTTCCTTGTGCATGTTCTATTGGACTCTATCAGGTCAGTTTCTATGCTTCACTTCTTAAGTTCATTAAACAAGAGGACAAGCAATAACATATATTGATATGGCCATAATTAAAAGAGCCCATTTAAAAGGCTCCCCCACTCCCATATCGCTCCATATGTGAAGAGCAAATCATTTCTGTGACAAGCGTTAAGAACAACTGTTACCAGAGATGCTGTATCCCTTCAGGGCTGGAGGTGTGCTACAGTTCTACCCACCCTCATCAGCCAATAAGAACACGGGAACAGGGAAAGCTACCAAGCAAATCTGAAACTGGGATCTCGACCATTATTGCCTATAGGTTGTGACGTGTTGAAATAAACACACCAACCCTCAACCTGTTACCAAACCTCATCACGGCATTGTAGACAAGACGGATAGTCCGCTCTCTCAAGTGTAACAGTCTCTCGAAGCAATTAACTACACCCATACCTCACTCGTACAAGCCCTGCGATATGACGGCACGGCTGTGCTAGGATATTAGAAGTGAAACAAAAGATGCTTAAAGTCCAGCTGTTGTCGAGCGACTAAATTAAAGTGACAGTTCTGCTTATCATCCTGTTCCTCTTATTATCGTTGCGTCTGTTGGTGGGACTGGCTTGCCATGATCGCTCAACTGTGGCAGTACGTTTCATATCTTCCAAGTTCATATTTCCATAACCATCATTGTTGAGTCTTTGAATATCTGCATCTAATTCTGATGTGGAGTTGGCAGACTTGCGACCACGTGTTTCAGTATCTGGCTTGCACACTTCACTGACTACCTCAAGCTGTTAGTACTGTCGACTTCAGATAAATTAAAACTGCATATATATGAGAAAATATGTTGTGTGTGATGAAACAAAAATACGAAAGCTTTGTGATGTACAAGATAATATATGAGTCTAGTACCGTTATCTACGTTCGTATGAACCATACCACAAGCTGTCTCCTATACCTTGACAGAAAATTACAGAAAAACATTTATCTTACTTGTAAATTGCAGTAGTCGAGTTGCATAGATCAACATGAATTAATAACTATCAATGCAGTACAAGTTCAATGTGTTGATAGAACCTAACCTTTGTAGCTGTAATTGTTTGAAATTGTAATATCTACTTGTTTATATAACATCTTTTTGGAGAGGGTTTGACTGAAAAAGCTTTTGTTCGGCCAAACTACCTAGTCTTCTTCAGTGCTTATTTGCCCCCAGCAATAAAATAACTGATGACAAAGAACTCTTTGTTGAATGAATTTCACAAATATTTTGAATTATCATACAGATCTAAAAGTAACCAAAAAATAACAAACATTAATTAAAAAGACCGAAAAATGCCTCACATATTGAAACAAGAATGATTTACGAAACAATAACAATGTCATTCTAAATCTTATCAGTCTGGAAAGAGATTCTGCTTTATGCCGTAGCATCTGTCCTATATTCGCCACTGAATGTATAACAGTGATGAATGACAATAAGACCTCAAGAAGAAAACAACGCTGCTTTCATTGTCAGTCGCTATCACTGTCTATTTCTCAGCTTTGACAACTGTCCTAACTCAAGTCACTACTGGTATTGATCAGCATTGTGTGCAACACACACACACACCTTCTTGTAATTGTACAGTTGTCTCTAATTAAGACCGGCAAGCAGGTAGCCACCTTTGTTTAGCCCCTTGGCCAAGGAGAAAAGTAATTATCTGCTTTTGTGGAGATCTACCTGTGACATTGCAAGGCATTATGGGACAAAAGTGATTTCCAGATGCCCTGCACGAGTTGGCTATTGTGGTGTGAATATTTCCAGGGAGTTTACCCACCATTAGAAAGTGAAAAGATTCCAATAATCACATACCAGCCGGTAGCTTATGATCAATGGGGAGCATTTGTGGAATATAACTTGAACAGAAAGGGCTTTGTTGTCTAATGTAGCCGACATGTAATGACACTTGTTGTAGTGGAGTTACACTGTACACTTACACAGATACCTTGTTTATTTGTCTACTTGTAACACCTGCCCTGTGACTGAGGGGACCGAGTCAATACTACCTTTAATCCCCATAATAATTCTCCCACTACAGTAAGATGTAATCTGTACACAGTCAAAAGTGTTTTAACATTTTACAATTTTTCCTTTCTAACTTTGTGCTAATTGTTATCAAAATTGTAAATTATTGGATAAGTAAAATTTAGTCAGATAATGCTGAGCATGATCTAAGCATTCAAACAGTTCAGAAAATGTATGGTCTCGCATTATTTGAAATTAAGTATGTTTTTAATTTCTTCTGTAAATTGACAATTTTCAATTTGATTCAAATTTCATCCATTTCAAAATTAATTGCTCCACAAACATTTGTAACCAAATCTTACATTATATATACATTGTCTTTAAGTTTCGTATTACTCCAAACAACATTAAAATCCGTCATGATTCCCCTTGCCATAAAAGGGTTTGGTCTACCAATGATAGCCTTTGGACCATAATTCCGCATTGTACACCAAAAACACTAGATGAAAGATGAAACACTTAGATTGCCAAGATATTTCCGTTATATATGAACATTAAATATGCATTACAATATCACCAAATGGCTGAGACACTATTCCTTTGCTTAAGGATAAATTCCTAAATGCTACCAAGATACAATAAAATGTAAATCTTTTGTTCTTAAGATATTTCGCCATCATAAAATTTCAAAATTAGCTTTTTATACGCTGATGTGTTTCACAATACCAAAAATAATTAATTTAGAATATGACACTTAAATAACTAAGAGAAAGTCTTGCCTTGCAAGGATTTGCATTTCAGGCAAATGCCGAATCCATATTTATTGATTGATAAAATGAAATATCATCCCTTTTTTAGTTTTTATGAGATTATCATTGATTATTAACTTGATCAAAAGGTTATAATTGATAAAGAATCTCAAACAGTTAATTGCTCGGCTACAAAACTGATGGCTGAATCATAGAGCTCTGCATGAAATCTTTGTCGAAATCAAGGTGAGAAATGGGTGGGGCCATATTTCAATTACTAGCTGAGAAAGGCACAAGGCAGATTTGATCATGCTCCACGCGCTGGGACAGAAGGGTATCAGGTTGCTATCTTCACGCTTCTGATGAGAATGAAAACAATGAACACAAAGGCAAAATGCACAACTCATTAATGTGAAATGCTACCAAATCAATGGAGGTAGAAAAGCCTTCGACATGGTTCAACTTAAGAAGTTGCTGGCACTGTACTACCACGCAGTCTTAATGTATTTCTCGTGTTTTCCATCACGGGTGGTGTTACCTGTCTATCGCTTCCACAAAAGATGGCGGACAAGGGGAAATCACGTAGGAAATTATGAAATCTTAGCCGAACAAGGGCAAAGAAAAATTGCATCTGCAGGAAAACAAAGCATTTCTCTACTTGATGAGTCTAATGGCTTCTACCGTTAATGTAGCCTATTGTGTTCCGCATCTGAGAAGTGAACCGCGTTAAAATGATCTTCAAGCTTTTATCTTTCTCGCACAAACAAAACGTTGTTTGCTCGCAGGAAACAGCTTAATCAATTTAAGTATTTTCATTTACTATCCTATAATTACTCCCTCAGATATCAACAGATTTTGATTTGATAAAATATCACATTATGAAAATGAACTTTCCGATTTTTCTTGTGAGAATTAAGTGTATTGATTTTATGGAGTACAGCTTGATGGCAATGTTTGTTAAAGAGGCCAGTAATTAGACAAAGGTCAGTTTATTTGCTGGGTCACTTTTTCCTCAGTAACAGCTAGCCAAGTAACAATCTCACACTTTCAACTATCATAAATAGTAAGAAGGATGTTTTCATTACATGCCTTCATTTTCCTACAGCAGAAAATGACATGGTTTATTCAATTATTCATTTGAAATTCAGAGAATTTATGAAAACTAACTTTCTTAGAACCACTTGCTTACTTCCCCTGAATGACCTTTGAGAACTGTCATGGTTATTCTACTGAATAAACTGAGCCCTATCGAACACAATGATTAAAGAAAATACAGCTGAACTGGAAATGGATTCTTAAGAAAGCTAAATTTTAGATTATTAAATATACTTAATTTCTATTAATTGTATGTGAAAATACTAAACACGTGCCCAAATTAACCAACAAATTAGCGAGATGATTTTGGGGCATTTAAAACATTACTCAATAGTCAAAACACCTACTTGTTTCATATCCCAAACACAGAAAATGATGTTCATGACGTCAGTCACTGGACTGTCAGATAAACTGGCATCATGGAGTTTGAATATTGATAAATGCGACTTTAAACAACGAACAACACCGTTTTTGTAAAGGATATCATTTGCATCTGGCCATCCATATCACTGCTGGGAGACACATCATACATGTCAGACTTCCCCACGTGGGAGAAGGCATCGGAGGGGGACCTCGGGGAGCCAGAGTCATTGGGCGGAGAGTGGCTATGTAGGCGGTGATCCGGGAAGCAGTTATCCCGTAGCGAACTAAAGGCGAGAATGTCTGACTGCTGAAGCCCAGGGTTCGGGATGGCAACACTTGTTGGTAACATCGGTGGCAGGAAGTGAGGATATGACTGGAAATGTCGTTCAAGGTCGAGGTGATGAGAGGAGCTCGGAGTACTGTCTTGAAGAAGGGCAGCTTTAGCTCGAGGAGAGAGACGTGTATCGGTGACTTTTGTACGTTTTTTCTTCGGGGTGTTGACTATGAGAGGAAGTGCTTCTGTCTGTTCGGGTTCCTGCGCATACAGAGGTGGCAGCACCTGTGTCGGCATGTAATAGGGAAAATGAGGGAAAGGCACATGAGGAGGAACATGTTGAGAACGAGCTAAATCATTGTCTCTGTTAATTGCTTCAAACGCACTCAGCTTCTCACCAAGCCTGCCCAAAGAAGCGTCAGAAAATAGATCAGATTTGGGGGTAGTGTTGTTGCTCTTGCGTTCAGGGGTAGGAGCCTGGATAACCTTCTCCGCCTCCTCCACAACTGGTTTCTTAGTTTCGACATTGTCTTTTACAACATGTTTTTCAATCATCTTGCTCATCACATTTTCCACCACTTTGGTAATGGCTCCAATTATTTCAGTTTTTAATGAGTCCATCACACTCTGCATGTCCCCTACATGTTGAGCAGACACAGCACTACTGGACAGCTTGTCAAAGCGATCATGTTCCTGAAGGAGCTGTTGCATATGCCTCAAGTCCAACTCAGGCCTCCTCACAGGGAAAAAGTCATCCCGAACTGGTGACTTTCCGACTCCATTTTGCTCCTTGCTGGAAATGACTTCATCGGATCTCTTGTGATTCAAGTCGCCAGATCTCTCGTCTGCAGGAAGATCTTCATCACACATCTGGTCACATTTTCGCTTAACTGCCTGTAGCTGCTGCTGAAGCTGCCGAATATGTTCTTGGAGGGCCAACTGCTCCACCTTCCGATACTTCCCCTCCGAGCTTCCATTGCTGCCATCATGCTGTTGTGGCTGGAGCTGTTTGCGTTTGGGTCTCTTGACTTCCATGGCCTTCAGTGAAGGCACATCTTCATTGTCTGATGGACCTTGTCTCATACTCGACAAAATGTTTTCCACACGAGCCCTCTTGGCTTCTTTACTGTCATTAGCTTGCCACTCCCCAAAACTTCCATCTTTCTGCTCACCAATATCCTGTTCCTCCTCGCCAACACTTTCCTCCTCACTGTCCACCCGAGGGTCAAGGTCATCCGAGACATGATCCCCATCAACAGAAACATTTTCACTGTGAGACATGATAACAGCTGAACTGGCCTCTGAAGGGTTGTGTCCGTGGTTCATCACATGCATACTCTTGTTAGGATCATTATTGTTCAAGTTCTTCCCTTTGTTCTGAAGTATTTCCCGCAACAGGTGCGATGTATCACTTGGAATGTTTTCCACGGCTGGCATCATGTTTCCGTGAAGAGTCTTGATAGCTGAAACAGCCAAACAATAGGTGAGTAATCAAATTACAACAGTAACTTGCATGCATGCACCAAGAAAATGGCAACAGCTTGAAGGATAAAAAGCAGCCTATCAAATATATGAAATTAATCAGTCATGTGTAGACGACAAGTTCTGCCGTATCATGTTGATGCTTAGGGAGCAGTTGATGCGAGGTTTGTATTTTACTCTCGACCAAGCCATGTGTTCGGCCAGATCTTATGTACCAACAGAGGAGGGTCTGTAAGAGATCCTGTACATATAAAGGAGGGTCACCTCAAGATACTGCATCCAGCATACCCCCAAACACTAAAATACCAACCTCTGAACTACTGAACTAAATTCACACACTGCATTTTCAGAAATTTAAAGACTCAATAAATTTATATGAAGTTAAGCTTTATCACTTTTGTTTCAGCCCACTATGGTGATATATAAATTAACCTGTCAGCCCTGGAAATGTGAGCACATAATTGTTGCAGAGTGTCCCAGATTTTTAAATCCAAGATGTCTGCCAGAAAGAGTGCTTATATATTATGGCAGTGTAGATGTGTTTCAAGGTATAGGTATTCTGGAGCCTACCTGATTTAGAATTGAATATGCATTTTTGTTTATTGGGATTATTCTGTAAGAATTTTATTATATTTATAAAATAATTGGAATTTATCGGTATATTTAGTTAAATCAACTCTTATGAACGAACAGCAATAGTAGCAATTACTGTTAGTAATTGTTGATCAGACTGTAAAGTGACTTTGTATAAAATGTGTTTTACTAAAACTTAATTGATAATTACGAGTTACAACAAACTCACTGTTAGAACAATAAATTATGAAGTAAAAATCATTCCGTTCAGCACCAGGCAAGTCACGTGACCGCACGTGCTTACGGGCAACGTGCATATCTATTCTTAACCATTACGTAATCGATTATTAAAACTTGCATTAAAAGAAATTTAGACGCGAGTTTCAAAACATAAAAAGAAGGTACACTACATAACAAAGGATATAAATATTAAACGTTTCATGAAAAAGATGTTCTTTTAATGTCGGGCATTGTTCAGCAGACCCCCAATCTGGTGTCGCAGGAAGAGCACCTGTCTGCGAGATATTTGACGCAGGGCAGCACCTGGTATATATTACAAATACTCTGTGTGGTAATATCAGAATTTAGCATCAAGTGTGCGTGTACAGCAGTCATGGCGCGCGATTCCTCGATCAAATAGATTCAGCTTTGACAATAAATGTAGAAAAATCTTTAAACAGTCATATCACAATGTAAATCGATATTATGAAGTCAAAACGTGTTCATATAACGGGTCCATATACATTACAAACTGAAAAGATGTTTAAAGATGTTGTCAACGCCATCGATTTGTCACGTTATGTCGTGAACATATGTTTAAAGTACGCGAGGCGCTACAGCTCCTGATTACATACAACTGGCGGTGTCCACTTACGCCTTCATGGCAGGCTGCTAGAACGCTTTCTCAAACTGGGTCTCGTTTGCATCTTTAACGGTTTTATTTATTCAGCTTTATCACAGTAATTAATCATGTGTGTTTTCAAAACGTTTGACCACGATTAAAACATTGTTTTTTGTAAAACATACTTGACGCTGACTCGGTGGTAGTTGCACAAGATAAACTGAGAAACTAAACAACCAAAGTTGCAAGTTTAAATATACGAAACCTTTGAACACCTCCAATATTAATTTCCTAATTGATTTCGATTACAGCTGCAGTTTATAGCCAGAGACCATCAGTAATAATCATACACAACTAAACAACTCGATAACTTATCAAAATATAAATGATCACTAATGCACGCATGGTTAAATAACGTCAAAAATAACGCGAGGTGTGCAGACTCGGGCTTTATAACTTAAACAAGAGTTAATCAGAGAAACCTTTGTTCTAACGATGTAGCGAGAGCATCGCACGCTTACATCTAGCGACCTTCGTTCACTACAACAAAGACAAAAAAACGAAGAAATTACAAGATGGTCCCCCCTCACCTGTGACAAAGGCTCGTCTTCCACACCACGCCGTACCCTCCTCAACTCCCGACTGACAACTCGCAGCTGTCTTGGGTGTTTTACTTATACATGAACCAGATCACCGAAGCGGAACTGTTCGTCGTCCTATCACCTCCCCTCCCCCGACAGGTGAGAGACACCAGCTTCCCTGACCGGCTCATCAGTTCAAGACACACTTAGGCGCGTGGTCAGTCTCGCGCACCTGCCGCAAGTTCGTGAGCTACCTGGGGACGCCTTAGGGGGTGCAGGTTACTTCAAAGAATACCGATGCACCTTTGGACACATTAACACCGTGTGGCTTTCTTTATGAAGACCCACTAGTGTCTGTTATAATTGACATAATGTTTCCAACTGGCTTACCAGATTTTAGAATTTCTTTAATTAAATGTGGACATGTCTAAACCCTCGTCATTGTACCATTCACGTACTATTCACCTGTAACTGCTATTGTCAGAGGAGAGATGGCCCCTCGTCGGCTTACGTTTGATAAATGTTTTTCATTTTATTCACGTTTATGCAGTTATCCTTCAAATGTACACAGCGCATATCAATATAAGTTCACAGAGAACTTTAAGAGATGTTTATAAGGAAATATTATGTTCCAATACTGTTTTTCAGGAAAGCACAAAGCTTAGAAAAACGCTTTTAATGAGAACAGCAAGGGCTTGATAAGACTGGAGATGAGGATGACGGTTTGATGTGTGGGTCAGATGACATGAAACTACCTCTTTGTGAAGCGGCAACTGTCACCCGTTTCCCGAGTCAGGAAGCCACACATGGTGTACTTCAAACGATCTTATATACACTGACAATCGTACACACACAAATACTTCACAAGTTTACTGAGGAAAGTTTTATCAGCCGTGGAATTGTTCTAGAAACATCCCGAATTTTCTGTAGCAGACAAAACCCGTTACACAAACTGTTATTCTTCAGTGCATAGCATTCGTGATTGACATCAAATGTCACCGCGCAGCCAATAACGGTGCAGAAGCAGTGGCGTCACACATATGCAAATTTCTAATATGCTTGCAAATGCATCCCAAATGCCTGCGGTTTCTACTTTCCTTTAAACGTCGAACTATCGATTGTCTCAACACGGCGTTACAATTTGGATTACTTTTTACCGACTTATATGGTAAGGATATCTCTGTAGCAAAACAACAGATGGACGACATAGCACATATGGGATTTGAAATGCTATGAAAAGAAACCCGTGAGATGAAGGTGACTGGCTGTATGGTGTATATTCGGCAACATCTGTAACAGCTATAGAGAAATCTCGCCCACGACGAAAATTTAAGTCAAATACTCCATGGTATACACAAGCTGTATACCTTTGATCTATTTACTTTGTGAAATATCCCTTTTAGTTTCGTGTATCTTTCTATTTTCCAGATCAATTCAACTTCCTAAAACACCCCCATTTATAATTGTATGCTATAAGGAAAAATGGTGTTATCATAAGTAATCATTTAAACCTTTCGGAGGTGTGAATAAATCAAACGTATCCACCTCGGTAAGTTTTAATGAATAGTTTCATAAAGTTTCCTTGCTGTTGTAGCCAGACCTATTTGGTATTCAGTCATAATTGTCAGAAATGATGGCTGTAGATTTGGATAAACACTCCTCATACAAGACGGACATTATTCACTCAGCGTTCACGGCCTGCGATGAGAGCGCGATCAACAATAGTTGAATAGCATAATTAACACGAGTAATTAACAAGTTAATTAACAATCGACATATGCACCACTGTCAGCCAGTAATACAGTGGTGTACCACACGTCAACAAGTGTTGATTACGAGAGACAATTAACGTTATAGTCATTCAGGTTTCTCACTATCAGCTCTGAACAAACCTGCAGCCCGATGTCTAGGGGTCACCGTGCTTCCAAACAAAGTGCAGTCCCTTGATTTAATTCATTAAGTCATTCTTTCATTGGTATATAGATATATTTCAATCATTTGTTTCCACCAAAGCGCCTGTGATCAGAGTACATGTTAATAAAAGGTTTATTGATTGCCACTGTGAAAACAATTATACAGTTATACATCAATGCCTTTAAATGCGGGTGAAGCGGCAGTCTAACGAATTACGACACATTTCACTTACAACATGTAAAAGAGTTATTAAAATATTAATTATATAGATAAGTATACAGTTTTCGTGATGAACAACTTAACTCGGGTGAATACCATGAAAGTGACGATATACAATCTTCACACTAAAATGATTATTTTTCGTGATTCACCTTTACTCGATATGCGGACCTGAACATGTCTAAATGGATGCCCCTAAACCTGCATTCTCACGCAGGCAAATTATATACAGAAATTAATTGCTTAGATACCTAGATTGGTGGTAATTTCATAACTTAAATTCACTGTCCATTACATCCGTGTTTAGAATTACAAAACATTTCTTGCTCAAATAAGTATAAAATATTGTATTATTTATGATATACATTCGAGACGTGGAATCATATAATACTACCTATAGCGACTCACGGAGCGACTCGGGAGGCTTATACCTTTTTCGTGTATACAGGTTAATGTTTGGCCGGAGAAAAACAGATACACCATCGTATATATAAATGAAATATAATGTTGTTTGATAAAATCGATGCTGGGACAACGACTTATCTGTGTCATCCATTAGACAATCACTTGATACCGTTATCTCCTACATGCAGCATACACGGGCCTGCCAATATCTATGTTAAACATTCGCGCAGTTTCTCATTACATTATAGATGCTGCGGAAGAAACACTTATAAGACATTATCAGTTCACTATAAAGAATATTTTCATCATCCTGTAATGCATTTTATATTAGAGACTGGTTTGTGTCAACTAAAACACGTGAGAAATAGTTTGTACCAACGAATCTATACTTTTATATATCTACATGCATGCGTACCTGTGGTGGAAAATGTTTTTTCTTCCAGGGTGAATAATTAATTCGTGTTTTTCATATGTTAAATTAAATAAAGACATTTTAAATTTCTTTTGCCTTTGTCAATTTTTTAACGACACAGGTGACAATCACGACGGTTCCTGGAATCGGTTGTGCTTCTCAATGAGGGAGGACCGAGAGGTCATTTCCAAACACAACTATCAGCAATCTGTTCATAGACTATGAAATAATTTCCAAAAGTGTCTTTGTGGAAGTCACCAGGAGTTGGTGGACCCGAGTTTCGCACAGTATAGGTCATTGTAATTTATATGAATCGGTGTTTGTATCACGTGACTTATTCTATTGCTATTGTTGGACCATGTTTTGGCGGTTTTTGTGACGTAACATATATTTTCACAGTTTGTATAGAAAGTTGTAAGCTAACCGGCAATAAATGGCTTTTTGAAACACGACAGTAGACAGCTGACAATAATTCTTATAACCCAGGTTACATTGATTATTTACTTTATTGGTTACAACTTCCATGCTAGTAAATAAGGGTACTTATCTGGTACAAAGTCGCTGATGCCCGTACGCTGGGTTCAAATATAGTATATCAAAATTACAGTTTTCTTAATATAATATTCCTGTTTTGAAACCTAAAATATACACATTATAAACAATGTTCCGTCGTTAACGCCTTACGTTTGATATCGGAAATATCATTAAGGGTTTGGTCGACACATGTAAATATTAATATATTACAAGATCGATAGATTTGGCTCCGGTGAGAGAGACACCTTTAAGCCGATGTGACGTGGAACCTGGCAGTACAAGGGATGCAGAGCGAGACATCATCGTTCCGATCCAAGTTTCGTTGTTCAATCAGGATCCTGACTTCTGTGTATGTTCAGCTTTACAGGACCTACGTGGAACGAGGAAACTCCGCCAGTGTGGTATTCGACAATTGCACCTCAAATATGTTTAAATTTATTTATTTATTAAAAGTTCTGTATTCTTCAAAATCAGTCTATTTCTAAATATTTCTTTTAAAAAAACACACCAATGGATGGTGTGGGGCGGGGTCTGTGTGAGAAGGGGTGGGGCTGTCAGGGTTGGGGTGGATCGAAAATGAAGATTTGATTTCTTGTCTAATCGTTGTGAGATTCAATGAATTAAAACATAAAAGTGATATATGAATCCTATTATTGAAAAAGCATCAGGACACATGAGACAGTTCATGTACAAGGTAATGTTCAACAACTGCAACTTCGGGACATAAGAATGCAAATATTGATATATCATAACTGCCGTGGCAGTCGGGGTTTACATTAGCTCATGTCAATTCAGTTATACTACACAAATCTGGTGAATAACCTTTTGAAATTGAAAGGCGTTAATGTTTGACTAGTTGTGTAATTTTAAAAAACCATATCAAACACCATTCTTACATACTTCCTCGCGAGATAGACTTCTTCATGCGTGGTTTAACAACAATGAATAAAAAATATGTGATAAAACTTTTCCTCCACTAGACGCTTAAGACTCCGTTTATCCTCGTGCTATTCTTGGAGGTAAATGAAATAGAAATTACCATACGGAAGGTAGGGCTCAAATAATTTGCTCGGTCATGAGAAGAAAAGCGACACTTGTTCTATCGAGTACAGCATTTCCTTATTGATAACAAAATATTTAAATGCACATCATGAATTAATTTAGTACTTGTAACACAATACACGCTCACCCGCCTATACTTTTACGAGACAAGAATCAGTTATTCATCTGTCTTAGTCATCCCAAACAGTCAAAAGATTAAAACGTGTTGCGGCCTAAAATGAACAATTGTTGTTGACTGAAACATTTATAACAAAATGAATATTTAAAATCTATGACACGACGTTTAAACATACATATATACATAAAACAGTGATCAATGCGGAAAGAATGAGATAGAAATATTATAAGCTTACTAAGCCACGGGCGATGGAAATAACTGTCCATATGTATAGCAGCACCGTCAGCAACAGGACGTCTAAGGTATCACATATTGTCTTGACAGTTTCCACAAACAACGCTAGTCCGTTCCTCAACTCCCTTGCCAGGTGATGTCATAGTTGGAAATGTGAAAGGTGTCTTACCTTTAATCCATCGATGCTGCCCGTCTCTTGGACTCTGTACTCCGCTTGTCTCGGCGCACTTAGTGTAGCTCTCTTCAAGAACAATAAGCAACTTATCTGATTGGGGAACCTCCCAACTCTGACCTGTGACCTCTCCTGCAAACTGCGCATGCGCAGCGGAAGTACGGACGACCGCCATGCTTTCGACAAGACTGCGGTATTTACCGCAATGTACTAGGTTTTTAACGTCTTGTAGAGCAACCCAAAGGACGCCTAAGGCAAGTTATGAAATGCTTCGACCCCTGTAATTTGGATTTTAGCTTTCGTGTAGATGCAGGTGTCTGATCGCAAGATGAAAGCTCCAAACAATCCGGTTTCCTGGGAGGGCTTGTCAAAGTCAAAATGACATTCACAGGGAAAATGTACCGATTTGTAAATATGTGCCCTTGAAAATCTGTTTACCTTTACAGATAAGTAAATTCACATGCATTAAGTAGTATATTTAATGTTATACATTAGGCCCATGGGATTATATTCAGACCAAGTTCACATTGCAATAAATGAAAGTTTTTCATCATACACCGGCTGAGTAAATATCCCCCCAACTGTTTGGAAATACTTGGAAAACATAAAGTGAAATGACCTTCGTGAGTGGAAGAAACATGAGAAAGGTACAAGAAAAGTGTTTGCACATTAGACAGATGTGTGATCTGCTGATTATTTACAGTAGATTACAGATTCATCTCTTGGTGCAGTCAATATCATTTAGCCCCCTGTCAAATGAGGACAGACCTGCCTTGGACATAGTAATAGATTAGGGTCAGTTGCAATCCTACCACAAAGTGTGAGGTTGCATGAGTATACTGAAGTTTGCCAGGGTCCAATACTATTCATGGTTCTAATTCCTGACAAGAATATATAGTTTCTGTTATGAACGTAATTATGACATCTTGAATTACAATTTACACTGCATTATTACATTACTTAACAGAACGTTGAAATTTCTTGTAAACACCCTTGAAATTAGTAATTAGGGGTTCTTTGGACCCCAAGTTTTGTAGGTCAAGGTCCAACCCAGTTTGTGACATTGAAAAAAGTAGTTGGTTATTATGTTTATTCATTGTACTCATTAGTTACGGAAATGGAACTGAAAATGATCAACAAAATCACATTTAGTACATGGTTAATCTATAGGTTTAAGGTGTCTTGTTTTTGTGAAGATCTGTCATTTCATTGTCAAAACAATATCAATGCTATCTTGATGATGAATATTAATAAACATGACACGAAATTGAAAGGTACTTTACCCTCTCTTTGTGTTTTGTCTTCATGAATGACATGTCCACAATAATTATTTAATAGAATCATCCTCTTCAATGTGAATGAAGGATCATTTAGAGCTCGACATCATTATGTGCTCAGACATGTTAAATGGGCCAACTTAAAAAAAATTCTTATGTGCTTGGAAATTGTAAATTATTTTTAACATTCTGTTTTGAATCAGTCAAACTAAACATTATGTTATGATTTATTAATGCTACAGATTTGGTACAGTGTAAACAATGGAGAAATGTTAGATTCATGTTCCACACATTACTCTGTATATAATGTTTCATAGATATATTATTTTCAATAAATGATGACTTTCGGTAGGTGGAACTGTGGATTGTATATTTTGGAAATAATCAATTGGTATAACAAAATCCTTATATCCGGGATGCTCTGCTGAAATATGATTGATTTAGGAGAGATCAAGCACAAGTTGTCTCCCCTCCTCTAAACACAGTAGCACAAGCAGCAAATATGTCAGCCACATTGTGTCAGTGTGTGTTACCTGATGGCAAGGGTTTAGTTTTATGCCGAATTACTATATGTCACCTAATGGTATTAAAGGAGAAACCAATGCAGAAAATGACCTATTATTCAAAGTGTGAATGTTTACAAGTATGTATTGGTGTGTTCTGATTGGCTATTGCCAAGTATGAGTAGATTATGTCTAAGCATGCTATGGGTCAGTGGTTACTGGATACAGCAGCTGGGCTGAGTGAAAATGAATATGCATCAGTTGTTTCATTTTAGTCATGTATCCTATTTCCTCAACTACCATATTTTTACCATCGTAAAAGAATGTGAACACTTTTGTCCACCAGACCTCAAAACTGAAGATAAAAGACAAGCTTCCATAAATGAACAGTTATGTCTTTTTGCGCGTACAACAGCTGCAACAAAGCTTTGAAGTAACAATGCATGCTGGATTCAGTTGTATTTTTCTAGCCTACCATGCCAAGAGGTTTTTTTATCTGAATTATTGTTTCTTTTTCTGTATATTCATTAGTTGGTTGACAAAATATTTTGGTTTTCAGTTAAGGTATTTAATTCGCACGTCATGGGTATTTCATAGTAATTACATGTGCTACTGCTGGCTAGTGGCAATGGTCACGCGCTGTATAATTTTATCCCAGTTGATAATACTTCATGTTTCTCTGTGGTTCCACCAGTGCCCTGTCAGTTGACTCCTGTGAGTGAAGTCACCTTCTACCAACAGCGATGTAGTTGCCGGGACGTTGGTCCCACACAGAATGTTCTCCCTGTTTTCATGAAGAGTTTACCTAGCTGAGTAGAGAGGTGCACCGTCAAAGATTTCATTGCCACATGTGAAGGGATTGTTGAGTTTGTGGGATGATGTAGACATACTGGTGGCTTGCTGATTTGTGGGGGTGTTTAACTTGAGGGGTTTTGCCGCCAACTTGTACCCGAAGACAACCACCGCATGGATAAGAGACTTTCCTGCGATTAGTCGTCAAACATTGCTTGGTCAAGTGAGTGCACGGTTTACTTAGTACCAGGCGCTGCAATTCGCGGAGGGCGGGAAAGTTGGTGACCTTTTGTTTGGACAGCGTTGTCTGTCGGGTATCCTAACTGCCGGTGTGCAGGGGAAGGGAATGCAGAGATTGCCAGCTGTAAGCTCTACAACACATAACTCCCACTTGCACTTGATAATGGTGGATTTAGGCCGTGGCAGTTGGAATTAATCCCGCTAGGCATCTCATTTGCATAAGTTGTTAGAATTCTTAGGTCAGACTTTGACAATATTTGTAAACCTGGCAACTCTTATTAGCTAGAAGCCCATGCTTTGTTTCCGTGATGTTTGTGCTTGAATATAGGGTCTCGTTAGTGTCCGCCCTCTAGGTGTCCCACAACCAAACAGAACAAGATTAAAAGTCTGATTGAGTCGTCTCCTCACACATTGGTGTGCTGGTCACTCCGTGGCTGTCTCACACAAATGCCATTGTTGACCGTATTGTAGCCAATCCCCACACCAAGTCACTACAACTTGACGCCTGTCTGTGTACTCTGGTTTCTCAAGTTAATATGTAGGTGTATCAGGACGTCATGTATGTTTATTGTATTATATGTATGTGTACAACATAATGAGTATATCTGTCATGTTGCTTGTGGTTGTTCGTGTCAGCGTGATAGTTTATCAAGATATCAAGATCCCAGATTCAGTTCAACTTCATGCATGTTCAGCTAGTCTGTGTGAGTTAGTTAGGAGCTAGTGTGACATTTGCTGGTAATGTCCCCAAGCAACAGCGCTAAGTACTGACTCAAGATGAGATTAGGCTGAATGCATTAAATAATTCTCAAAACAAGTTAAGGACCAATTAATTCTTTCATATGACTGTAGTTCATCTGTCAGTTATGGAGTGCCCCATTCTATCACCTTACTATGACAGATTAACTATCGTAGTATGCAAGGATCCTTAGGCCTAAAAAAAATGTGGTTCCGATTACCCGACTAACCCTTGAATCCTGGTGCCGACCCTATTTTTTTTAGCCATATGAATAAAATTAGCTCTCTGATACCATTGTTTTTCCCTGGCAAAGATAGACATTGGTCTTTCTGTTGGAGAAAGTTGACATGATGGCTGGAAGCTTGGTTGAATAAACAATTACACATTGATAAATGTGTTATTAGTTTGTACTTTACTTCTAAAAAAACTGTAAAAAAATATTAAAAATCCTACCTACCCTAAATTTTACAGAGGTGTAATCGGAACCACAACATGTTTTTTATTTGGCCTTCGATCATTTTTCAAAATGAAACCAGTTGCCAGATGTTTATTTTTGTCATAACAGTTTGGTGAATATGATGCATTGTGATTGTGTATTACAGGTCCTGGTGGGTTTGCCTCAAGAACTCCGTGGTAATTATATCATACAAAATTCATTTAAATAGAGGTGTTTGTGGAAATTAAGTATTGCTTGTTGGTGACCTTCCCATTGCAACTGTTTGTCTTCAAAAGTAGTGATGTTGTATGGACATACCCTTACAACAAATACCTGGATCCCAAACACCCCCTCATTTCACCCATGGTATTGGAGTTTTCATCATATCTGAAGCTAGTCGTCATTCCATTCCATCAACATTTGAAAAGTAAAATATTTGAGGATAAAAAAAGAAGTTTTTTGCCTGTTTTTATTCAAACTTATCTGAAACATAAATAGATGGTTTGGTGAGCAGCCAACAATTCCGATGTGATGACTTTGAAATTCAAATGGCTGTAGCATTATGGACGAGTAAAAAAGACTGACAGACTGATGCTCATTGTCTGAAACGAGCAATATGTTGCCAGTGACATTGAGTTGAGACAGTATCTTAACAAAACACTGCAATCAGAATACAGTGGGATACATATTGATGTTTTCGTGCCGTACAATCAGGTCTTACACTTTGCCGGGAATATTTTTTATTAGAAAAAAATGAACAACAGTTCCAAGCAATAAGTTTAGGTGACATTCAGTTTATTATTTGTTTCCGTTAGTCAATATCTTCTATTAAGATAATATGACTTTATTAATTTTCATGTTAGCTCGTTCAGTATAAGTTACACAATTCTGTTATAGTTTATTGATGTTTGCCATATGTAAATTCTCTATATATGGATAGAATTGACACTTAATTTGACTTGTTGCAACCCTGGAAGTTTAGGCCCCAATCGTTGTTTAGCATTTGTGATCATACCAGACAATATGTGGTTTGTTGTTTGTTACCCTGTTTATTATTACAGAAACTGGAATTGTATATTTATTCTTAACTTGTTAAGGTCACAGTAACACTAGTAACTGTGCTGTTTCAAATATGTTGATTCTTAAGACAATATTCTTAAATGAATTATCTAAATTTCAGATCCTTTTTCCAAACTAACAGCTTTTAACAGGCTATTTGGTCATCTGTGCAAGACCATAACATTTTGTTATTACTGTCTAACAACAACTGGGAAATATATTTTTCTTATTCGGATATGTACGGGCATTTGCTCTCAGCAGGCTGTGATAAGTGTTGGTGAGATGGAACTGCTGTTACCTATGCTGGTTGTAAGAGGTAACATAGTGGCAGGGGAGGCTTGGTTGATGGCATGTCACCGAACCATGACATCATGGATCATTGCTTGTCTCGTCAGTCACAGGGTTGTGTGGTCCATACTGGATTATTTATAGGTAGCCATGATGTAGCTGGAATATTGTAGATACAAAAACAACAACACGGACCTACATACAGATGCACACACACACAACACGGACCTACATGCAGATGCACACACACACACAACACGGACCTACATACAGATGCACACACACACAACACGGACCTACAGACGCACGCACGCACACACAACACGGACCTACATACAGACCAGCACACACAACAATCTACATACAGATGCACACACAACACGGACCTACATACAGACACGCACGCACACACAACACGGACCTACATACAGACACGCACACACAACACGGACCTACATACAGATGCACACACACACAACACGGACCTACATACAGACACGCGCACACACACAACACGGACGTACATACAGATGCACGCACACACACACAACACAGACCTACATACAGACGCACGCACACACACAGAGCAGATTGATAGAAGACTGGGTGCATTCAACATTCTCCTGTGATGTTAGTGTCTGTTGTTTATCATGAAAACAATTTTCCAGCTATATGATGGCAGTCTGTAAATAATCAAGTGTGGGCAAGACAACCCAGTGATCAACATCATGAGCATTGATCTACGCAATTGGGATACAATGATATGCATCGGGAGGTGAGCAAGCCCCCCATTAGTCGCCTCTTACTACAAGCATCTGTAGCCGAAGACCAGTTCTGACAGGGATCTTCACATGTCCTACAATACAAGTGCGTGACATTGCCCGCTTGTTTCCTGTCTGTGTTGTGTTTTCAGCCCCATCCTGCAGGGCTCTGTCTACGTTATGGGCAGCTGTTGACTCACAGTAAGTCGGCCAAAATCAATTTCACTTCATCAGCGTGTTATAAATCTTATAATGCATTGTGTTAGAATAGTGAGTGACGTGTCACTGCACCCTGGGTATACAGTGTAATGGATATGTTTTGTACAGCCGAGCGAATGTATTTGTAGACACTTCGTAATATAGAAAAGCTGGATGATTTTGTTTCCTCCAATACAACATGTGTTGTGATTTTGTGTATCATGCTTCCTAGCGAGTGTTTAAGTTGACACAGCGTATTGACCACACCAGGCTTGGAACATACTTCCTCAATCCAGCACCACCACCGATGCTCAGGTCGGCCTGGATGTTGAGATGTAGTTTCCTCAACTCATACCCTGTTCATTCTGGTGGTCAGTGATCTAACTTAACCTGATAAAGTCCATCGAACAAAAGTCTAATATTCTACTAGCTCTCAAAATAACTTTCACATGAAACTCGGGATAACCACCTTGCGCTTCCTCATCTGAAGCAATGTTTGATATGCAAACCTCAAAAGACCTAAAGTAAATTAGAGGGTTTGGTTGTTACGTCTTCAGCAACAGGTTCAGTTCCAAGACAGGTACACTGTGAAATCTCCCATAAAATTCCCCAGCTTAGATGTCTCAAAAACTTGCAATCCAGTTTGAAAACATTGTCATTATTTCTTCATAATTCAGGTGAACTTCAGAGACTTATGTCAGTCCTCAACTTGATCAACTTGTGTAAAGACTCAGTCTAGGAAAATTGTGTTCGGCTGGTAAGATCAGCCAATAATAGTCACATATATTTTACTGAAAATGATGCAAAGAGCCAAGTTCGGGCTGGTTGTCTCAACAATTGTGCCTTATTCTGTTTTTATTATCAAGTTTCATTGTCAGCAGATGCTGATGTCCTAGTCTAGCAATTAGTTACTGTTTATACATATTGAATAAGAGTTTGAACGTGTGTTAATAAAAGTTTGAACAGTTTGAATTTAGAAGTGATACACTGAAGAAATGAGCTTTTATGGGTGTCAACTTCATTATTATGATTAACAAGATGTTCCAGAGTACATGTATATCTTTACTCCTTCATTGTGTTCCGTGGCAGGAGTAATGCTCATGTTATCAACCACTGGCCTAGACTCGCATCACATAATTCCAGCTTATAGATTCATGGAATAGCTGTCCATTGATTAATAAATGATCTGGAATGAAGCATTGGTGCTTGTTACAACCCTAATGTTAGCACAAAAAATGAGGGTGTCCCTTTATTCCACTACTATAGCAGCAAATCTCTTGGCCACTCACTCACTCACTCATTCACCCACCCATTTACATGTGAGTAACATGTTACACAGATTTTGAAACGTCAATAAGCATTCTAATAATGCACCTTACCTGGTTTGCCTTTGTGTGAACCCTGCACCTAGATGTGACAGCTAATATTACGTATTACGCCAACTGATCAAAGGGTGCATTCTTAAGAAGCTGCGGCAAGATAATAAAGAAGATTAGGGCCGTGTAATGTGACTTTGTCCCTGTTGCTGTATCAGTAGTGTTAATTAAAGATTGCTAACTACGTGGTATATATAGGCATTACTTGTTGAGTGATAGACGTGGGTGGTTGAGGTTTTCAACCATCAGCTGGGTATGGCTACCTGTCCATCAAAAGACATATATATCCAGGGCAGGTGAAGATGGGGGTGATTCTTCCTCCTTGACATCCGAGGGCTGTTATCACTCGCGATAACGGGATGATATGTTGGCTGCACACTATGACTGCATGCATTGATAACGCGTCATTCCTTGAAACTGTACCATATGTCAACGGGATTGTAGCACAGCAGAACTAGTTATTGATTAGTTTTGACAAACACCATTTGGTCACACTTCTGCATGGAAACACTCTCTTAGTATCTGCCCATATTATTAATATAGATTTATCTGTGTTAATAGTTAGGCTAGTTCTTGGTATTCATCAGTATTTCTTGGAGAATGATCCGTATGTAATTAGTAGGGCTGGCTAGAAAAATCAATAATCGGAAATATCGTTGATGGGCAAAATTATAGATATGAAAATTATGTCATTGATACTATGTTACATAAACTATTGTGACGAATGAAGTAATTTTCACACACAACACATGAAGTTTATGTTCATATTCATGGCCGCTTCTAATTTATGTTTGGAACACTGTATTTGTTAGTAATTCATGCGTAAGTGTGTCACTAGTGATATATTTTAGTTTTTCATTGTTTTTTATCCTCCCAATATCAGTATTTGTGAATCATAATCGATGTATGTGACGTATAGAGAAAGCCAAGCCAAGAAATTAATGAAGTGTTGTTGAAAGGGTGAAATGTTTAGCCGCTGTAAGAAAGACAGTCAGGCATTGTTTCTCTATATGTTTCACTGTTCATTTGACTGCAAGGCATTGTCCTGCTTGTTGAGGAATTTCAACTGATTGTGTGGGTGGTTGTGTGGGTGTTGACAGTGATCTTACAGTAAATCCCCACAAACAGGATTTAGTGAGAGTTTTTAGTTGAAATACTAATGATTTCATTTCTCTATTGCTCATAATCTAATTGCAGCTATGGAATATTGAGCTGTCATACCTTGACGTTTGTGTGGAATTGTTAACAACCTTGAATGTATTGAGGTCTCTCACTGCTGTGTTTCAGTCAGTCACTGACATCATCAGGTGGATTGGTACCAGCTAGAACCTTCAAGACCTCGTCTGTCCGATGTAAGTACTAGCTTACTCCTATAGATGGCCCCAGCAGTGGCAGGAGGTGGCCTCTTTCACTGTGATAAGCAACAGCATCATTGTCCGACTGACATTTATGTGTGTCTTGTGCAGTTGTATTTCAAAATTAGATTTGATAACATATGTGCATGCGAGGTAGCTTATCATGATGTTGAACTATACAAATGTTCCTTTGTGTATTGGATGTATTTGCAGATGAGGAAATAAGAACAGTGAACTCACCTCCATTCGCGGAGTCCGTAACAGAGGGAGATATCAGGTGGGAAAAAGGTGAGTCATTTTCTCAGCTGTTTAGTTTTTGTGTCATATGCCCAATAGCCAGTGGCTTCTCATACCCAAGCTATAACTGTTCTATTGCCACATTCCAATCATCTCATCGACAGGCAATATATTCTCATATTCCCACATTTCTATATAGACACATACTAGTCCCTGTATCCTCACAAGTGCACAAGTCATACATAGATTTTCAGGTTCACACAAGTGACATCTTCTTTATGCGCCGCCAATATGAACACACACTGATCAGTTTGGGTCAACAGTTTCTGTAGCTTCAGCACGTTTAGCATGAAGAATTATCAGCCACTTCTCACCTAGTATACCAACAGGTATGAAAAAGGCTGATGAAACATTCATAAACCATTTTGAGGTGTAAGCATTCATCAGGCCAGGAACACATTCATTGGAATCTGGTGATGAATCCAGAGTGACTGGATTAATACTCAGGTGTTACTATATTATAGTCAAAAATTGTGCTAGCCTTCTGGCCTGCGACTACTAAAATGTGCTGAGGACTAGTACTAGTAAACCTGCGGTTGTTATCTTCGTAGTAGCATTTGATGTCCATAATTCTGGACAAGTGCTCTGTGGTGAAGTTTTACAATACCCAGGAACAGAATTTGTCTCGCCCAAAACTGACACAGAAAACATTTTTCTCATGTTCAAGCAGGACTGGCGACAGTCTTTGGGCACTGTTGTCAATTCTTCACACTAGTACTTGGGTCATTTTCTTTTTTTGATATTGTAATATTCTGACTGTATTTCAGCTGTTGGTGATTTCGTGAGTGAGGATGATGTTGTTGCTGAGATTGAGACAGACAAGGTGTGTAATCATGACTGAGGATTTGCCTGCAACACGTCTGCATAAATTCCAAAATTGAAATTAATATTTCATCATTCAGTGTCAAAAATTAAGTATGGAATTTTTCCTTGCCATAGTTGTAATGTTGAAATTCAAAATCTCCAGGCATCCCCAGGGGCGGTAGGGTAGCCTAATGGTTAGAGCGTTGGCTCATCACGCCGAAGACTCGGGTTCAAATCCCCACATGGGCTCAATGCGTGAAGCCCATTTTTGGTTTCCCCCGCCGTGATGTTACTGGAATATTGCTAAAAGCAGCGTAAAACCAAACTCAGTCAGTCACTCAGTCCAGGCATCCCAGGTTGAAATAGCACCAGAAGAAAGCTCAAAGACGCCCCACACCCATTTATTTGTAAAGTTTGAAATCTTTAAATGAAGGTAGTGTTTGAGAGGAACCTGAAGGGCCAGCATATAGCAGTAACACACGCCAATACTGAGTCCCTCCTTCTGCATGTCACATGCTCTCTGTCCAGACCTCCATCCCTGTGCCTGCTCCTGTGGCGGGCATCATCCAGGAGTTACTTGTGGAGGATGGTGGAACGGTCGAAGCAGGACAGGAACTTTTCAAGATCAAAATCACTGGTAAGATCTGAATGATCCCCTTATTGAATGACAGGAATCTCCTAATTATCATTGGGGTTCTATGTCGGAATGGACAGTAACCCAGATTACTATTGGTCTCAAGTAGATGTAACAATGACTTGTGTAACAGGTGGTAAGGTATATTGAATTGAATCGGTTGACAGATTTGTGTTGAAGTTTGATTTGGATCATTTTTTTTGTAGGTGATGCCCCTCCCCCAAAAGCTGCCAAGGCTGAAGCTCCTGCAGCTGCAGCTGTGGCAGCTGCTGCACCACCCCCACCACCTCCACCCCCACCCCCACCATCAGCAGGCCCCATTCCCACCACCCCACCCCCAGTTCCCTCTGTCCCAAAGGCCCCTGTGACCTCCACCCCGACCTCCTCTATCAAGGTTACTCCATCATCTGCTCCTCCTGTGGACATGACGAGTGGAGCAAGAGGAGAACAGAGGGTAAGTCCACATCACTCTAGGGTTGGATAGGTCCCAGGCAGCCTGTCGTGCTGGGTAATGGCTGACAATACAAGGAAGTGATGTGAGGCTCTGCCACAAAGCAGGTGTCATGTCCTCGTTCCCTGACGGCCAGGGATGCTGACATGTCTGGCTTGTTTGGCATTCCTGGTGTTCCCAGCTACACCAGAGTCAAGGTAGCCCAAGTCGAGTGAATTTTCCTGTGGACAAGTTAAAATACAATGATGGAAGTCATCCTCAATTAGTAACATGCGAGGGCTGAAATTCTGAAACAGTTCTTAAGGCTTTAATTTTGCTATGAATTGTAACTGAATCAAACTGACAATGTAAACACAGCAAACAGTTTTGTCTTGTTTTGTCTTGTGTTGAAAAGAATGTATTTATAAGTCTGTGTGTGGCGTTACAGGTGAAGATGAACAGGATGAGGCAGCGGATCGCCCAGAGGCTGAAGGATGCCCAGAACACCTGCGCCATGTTGACCACCTTCAATGAGATTGACATGAGGTAGTATAGCCAGCCCATGGTCCTGTTCCACAATCTTCATGCTAAGATGGTGGTAACTTCCATAGTTAAACAAAGACTTAAGATAGTAGTAGCGCAAAGATCATTTTGTTGAGTAGAGACCAGTAACTCTTACTTTAGGTAAACATCGACTTCTCACCGTAGCCTATGGGAGGATAGCATATGACATGTAAGGGACAGTTTCTTGATGAATTCACTTGTAGCATGTTGAAAGGTCTTAAGTGACCATCCAAACTAATGAGGTTATGATTTAAGAATGATGAAAGAAGGCTGTTGTAAGGAAAGGGAAAATTGTCATCTGTCACAAATAATTTTCGTCAACCACTTACATGTATATCGTTGGATAGAACTGCCCTGCCCTTACTCCCCGTGTACTGACTGCCTGTGTGTGGCGTTGTTTTCCAGCAATGTGATGGGCATGAGAGCCCAGTTCAAGGAGGCCTTCCTCAAGAAGTTTGGGATCAAGTTGGGATTCATGTCGGCTTTCGTTAAGGCGTCAGCGTTTGCCCTTCAAGATCAACCTGTGGTTAATGCAGTTATAGACGATATGGAAATTGTGTATAGAGACTATGTAGACATCAGTGTTGCTGTGTCTACACCCAAGGTACAACATGGACCATTGGACTGTGGGGGTCAGGGAGGGAGGGAGTGGGTGGGGGTGAGGCTGGGAGTGGGTGGGGGTCAAGGGAAACGGTATGTGTTGGGTCAGGGAGAGATAGATGGGTAAATTCTTTAAGGTGAGTATGGGTTTGGAACTCTTCAGGGAGGAACTTGATTTTGTTTGTTGAGAGATAGAATAGCTGTCTTTTGCAAAGATAAGGAATGAATATATGTGAACCGTAACCATGTCCAATACTGAACATTTGCAACAGTCTGATTGTCAATAAATACTGTTTAGTATTGTTCAGAGTATCTTTCAAAGTTTGCAAAGTTGTGAAGGTAAGCTACAGTACTTAACATATGTCTGTTAACCTAGTGGTTAAAGTGTTCGCACGTCACGCCGAAGACCAGGGTTCAATTCCCCACATGGCTACAATGTATGAAGCCCATTTCTGGAGCCCTGTGATATTGCTGGAATATTGCTAAAAGCGGCGTAAAAACAAACTCACTAACTAATATATGTGTCTGTTCTATTTCGGGTGGTGGGGTAGCCTAGTGGTTAAAGCGTTGGCTCATCACGCCGAAGACCCGGGTTCGAATCCCCACATGGGCACATTATGTGAAGCCCATTTCTGGTGTTCCCCGCCGTGATATTGCTGGAATATTGCTAAAAATGGCGTAAAACCATACTCACTCACTCACTCACTCTGTTCTATTTCAGGGTCTAGTTGTTCCAGTTATTAGAAATGTTGAGAGAATGAACTATGCTGACATAGAGAAGACAATAAATGACCTGGGAGAGAGGGTAGGTCTACAGCGAACATGTCGGTCAGGTGATGGTGATTAGCGTTCAATATACACTTATACTTACTTGAATATGAGAAGTGATAGTTGCTTTATGGGGCGGTGGGGTAGCC
>VKKT01002792.1:29566-44080 GCA_008038995.1 Haliotis laevigata | reverse complement strand
AGCCAATAAGTGTCCAGGCTTCACAATTCTCGGTATGGGTGAGCCAAACATTTGGACCAAATATCTGATTTCGGTATCTCGAAAACGAATAAAATCGGGGAGTCCCGAATGCATGCCATGGATAGTCTACACATTCTGTAGTGTTTATGGCTAATATACCCACAGGATCGTACAGTCCGTTTCCAAATTGAAAAGAAATGAAGCGGAATCTATTTAGAATTGAGACTTTAGACAGACTCATGATCCCAGGCATCTACATTTTGATTGGGAGGTCAAAATTCACCCCGTCTCACCCTACCCATGTCATCTAACCTAAACCCACTGCATCTCATCAAGACTCACCCAACACATCGCACCTCACCTAGATACATCTCTTCTAACCCATCCAACATATCCATGCAGCCATCCTCTTTAAAACATTCTGTATCCGCCCTCAGCGTAGTTAATACTGTCTATGTCAAGCCATGCTGTCACATTGCAAGTTACATCTTGCTCTCCCGCTTTTCCCGATTATTCCCCATTGAGATATGTCCTGTATAGACGATGGTGACCCACTACAAGATCTTTATTGGCAACAAAATATTAATTTCAATGCCATTGGTTGAACTATCGAAAATATTTACAAGAGAGTTATGAAAAATTCAGACGATATGTGATTGTTAATTACTTACTAGTAATTAAGAACAAGTTCAGACAAAAGATTATGGATTAGTCAGTTCCATGATCTCCCAAATACAGACTTAACTTGATAGTGTGTTAACTCAGTACTGAAAGATAGATACAACTTAAAGTGAGTGAGTTTGGTTTACGCCGCTTTTAGCAATATTCCAGCTATATCACGGCGGGGGACACCAGAAATGGGCTTCACACATTGTACCCGTGGGGAATTGAACCCGGGTATACGGCTTGACGAGCGAACGCTTTAACCGCCAGGCTACCCCACCGCCCCCATACAACTTAAAGACATTTACAAGTAACATCATACTGCCCTTTCGGAAAGCATCAAACTAAAGTGAGCAATATTGTATGTGCTACCAACCAAAGACATATTGGTATGTATTTTTCCGATTTCTTGCCATCTACATAAAGAATAAAGCCACATTCTCTATATGTGCTGTCACTCAATGGGTATGTATTAATTTAGGACACTCAGAAATTGCGTTTCATTTGTGGAAGATTTCTAATCTCAAGTGTCAAGTGTATTTTCGTACTAAGAGACAGTGCCTGGCTAGTGTCAGAGGAGATTCAACGGAACACACGACTTATATATCTTCCCGTAATTTCCGTCATGCCGTCCTCTTATTAGTAAACCGAGCGTTTAGACCTGTTCATAAAGAACTCAGTGCACATTTCACATCCGATTCTGACAACGCCATCGTGACGTCTCAACTTCTCAGCAGTCAGCACCGCCTTCCCCAACTTGAGAGCCCGAGCACTTCCTTCGTATGTCCATCTACGCTTCACATCACAGAGCTGGGTTTCCTTGTTAACAAAACATCACTCGGACCTTGCCGAAACACGTGACTTCCTGAATGTATCGCTCGAAGTGTGAGAACCTATCTGTGCAATTCTTCAGAAGTTGTGTGTCACCCGCGCGCCCTATGTAGGTGGCTTTGACAGGGAAGTTGAGGAGCTGTGTAAGCTGATGACAGCTATTATTTTACAATAGACAAAGATGTGAATCCCATCTCATTTAAAGCCCATACAAACTGCCTTAGCAGATCTTAGTATCAATCATGTGTCAATCATGTGTCAATGAACCTTTAATCCGTACGGAAGAGTCCACAGGCCTATAGTACATAAAACATACAAACATTTATATTCGCCCGAGGAGTAACTTTACATTTTTCAGATCTTAGTATCATAGTATATACAACGTCATTGTCAGAGTAACACGAGAGTCAGCTGTCCCATGATAGAGTGTCCGTTTGGATGAATGAACCACTGAACCACAGCGGTGGCACCAGGTCTAAACGAATAGAGTGCCAGCCGCTCACAATTTGCTTTGGAAATAGTAAGAACATCACATACTCAACAAATAAACTGCAGGGTAAAAGAAACGCAACATACTTTAGGTCCCAAACAAAACAGTGACACCCACATCAAATACATCAACATGGTTTGTTGTCTTAGCCAATGTCACACATCCGTGTATACTTTCTTTTGTCCCTCAGTTTACTTTCATTGTCCCTTTAAGAATTGTCCACGTTTATGTTGATATATCATGACACACTTTGTACCGATAAATAATGTAACAAATGAGTGTTAGATGTTTCACAGAAACGTCTCCCCGCGTGAGGGAGAGAGACAGTATGTGTGTGTGCGCGCGCGCTGGCGCGTGCGTGCGTGTCTGCGTGCGTGTGTATGTGCGTGTGCTGACTTGCTGGACAGATCTGATGAGTAGGATGATATCTTATCTAAAATTTCTATCACATTTGGACAAACTAAGTATTATATGAAGTGCTTATTTCAATATCATCATACATATACCACAAATAGTTAAGTTGGTGGGTGGATTTCATGACCAAAGACACCTCTCTCTCTATTTGTGTATAATCTGTTGATCTATGTTTGAGGGTTGGTCAGATAACTAACATTAGTTTATCATACAGTGTTGGTTTCTAACACGCCTGTATCTCCACATGCAGTACACTTTGTGTGGAGGTGACGGTAGAGAAGTGGTCACTCTCTCCAGCTCACTGATATCTTTGTGTACACAGTTTTGTGAAATATAACCTAGCAAGTTTCTGCCCATGTGAATAACACATCTGTAGTACACCGGTAATGGCGTATTTATTTATTATTATAAATACAATAATCCGTACTAAAATATACAAAATATACAAAATTATATAAAATATCTTTAAGATTTTCAAATGTAAAATGTACATTTTCAGATTTTTTGTAAATGAAAATATGACGTAGTATAAATCCGTTAATATCACCACAAAAGACAGTGTTGATAAAACTGAAGTAAACGTGTTGTCTTGTACAAATAGACACTAAAATTACAACTTAATGTGAGGAATCGGGCAACAAACACTTAATGTTATGCAAATTGTATGCATGTTGGATGCCAATATCAGGCCAGGACACACCTACCCTTTTCGCGAGCACTTGGAGTCAACAACTTCAGTAATCCGCTCACATAATTTCAAAGCTATTGGGTGAAAGGACTCTGCTTGAGCAGATCATCTGGACTGAATATACTGTGGAGTTGATTTTGTATTTTTACACTTTGTGTAAATTTTCATATTTATTAATAATTGATTTTATAAATGAGGTCCTTAATATTTTCCGTTTAAGTCAGCTGCGGGGTATATTGTGACGGAGGTACTGAGTCGACTGGTAACCATTGTAAGGTTCGGGGTGCATTTAAAGAAAATGGAATCATCGTAAAACGCAGATAGTATTATTTTCCATTTTTATTACTGCTCCTAAATGTTAACAGATTTTTTTAACAGCTCGTAATTTCACAACAGACAGAACTGTGAATCTCAGCTCATGTACAGTCCGGTCCAACTACTATCTTAGCAGATCTTAGTATCAAAGCATGTACAGTGGACATCATTGTTATTGAATTTAAAAAGTCTTAAATTAGAATTGATTGAAAATACCGCTGGCGGAACATCACAATAACGATCAGTCGGCCCATTCTCTGTAAATATAAACATACTTCTTGTTTCCATATTTAAAACAATAGCAGTAAAATATCATTACTTCCTTTCACAAGTACTAGTCCAGCTGTACTACATGATACAGTGTGAAGAAAGTAGATGTGGTCACGCGCCCTATTACCGTTTACTATTTCACATATATCTTCTCTGTTAAAAACGACGTATTTCAAGGAATTTAAACTTTGAAACTTTTTTCGAGAAAGAGAAAATATGTAAACTAATGTATGTTTTAAAATCTCCAGAAATTATACCTTTATTATCAATAGTGATACTTCAATGAACAGACGTAAATAGAGTTACTAAATATTTTTATTTAAACACATATTGATTCTAAATACCAACTTTTCACTTATTTTCATTTTTAGCATGAGATGTTTCACTGTGTCTCTTATGCTTCATGTCTGAATTTTTCTTCCCAAATACATGAGTGCATGTATGGACCTCAATAGTGAAATATTTTTAAACGGACCGATGTACAGGCTGAATATCAGTTAATTTAGCCACACGTCGCATTCGTCAAAACACTTCTGCAATATAACGTAAGGTAACCGTTACATTACAGGTACTACAAATTGTACCCATATCAGGAATCGAACCAAGCTTAGCGTGATGAGTTAGCCCTTACCCACTTGGCTTCGTCAAAACGGCTTCTCGGTCGAACATGGCGGTTATACTGGTGGGTATATAGAACCCTGCCGTGTTCTGTTATAGTACTCCACAAAAAGCTATCGCTCGAAACTTCAAATAGATCCCGGGAAGACAATTCCTATTATTCTGTCTATGGCAGTGTCTCCTGCAATCTGATTAACTGAATTTTTAATGGATGGAACTGGAAAAAGAGGTATGCTTCTGGACTCTTCTATGAATATTTTTCTTGATTAATATCACTCTCCCGCCCAAAGTTCCCTGCGACCAGTCAAGTGTAATGTCATCACTATGTCGATTAATGCTTTTATATTCTAAATTCTAATTAGAAATACGTGATGTTCGGCTTGGCGAATTGATGCTTCATTCATTATATATTAAGTTTGATAAATTTCAGAGGAAATTCGATTTCGCTGGGATTTTTCTCGGCATTGTGCATCAATACTGGTTGAGTTGTTAAGGCAACATATGACGCCATCAGTTGTGACGTCATAGCGTCCGAGAACGACGTCAAGTCTGCACCACATGAGCGAGAGTTATAGCAGCTTGAGAATCACACGGAAAATGACTGATTACGTTTTAATTTCAAATTGTGTTATTAAGTATTTTCGGCCCGGAAATTCATCTTCACCCAGCTTCCTCAGAATAATACGTGTACTAGATTAACTCCAGGTTGTGCACTTTTATGGAAAGCATTAAACTATTGTGCTGTTTCATTTTAAATCAATTTAAATCAAGATAATAGCCGTATTTGATTGCACCAGTATCACAGCATATGAATCCGGTGTAGTCTGTTGTTCACAGCCCCTCCACGTCCCAGCCCCCACCCTCACAACCTCCCCCAACCTCCCATCTCGCAATCCTGCTCAGGAAACCCAGCCAGGAACATGACTCTCTCGGAGTGGTTATAATGGACCGGCAGCTACTTCCATCGTCTTAAATTATTCACAACTTAGTTGGTTATTAATCGCTGTCACCCATCTAGCATTTCCCAATAATTTCCAATACCACTTAAAGATAGTTCATGGCTCTGATGATAATACCACAACGCCCCACGGGAGCTCGCATCTTACACGACTGAGGATGGGATTCCGAGCCAGTTTCAATGCACTTTTTCATTTTTCGATCTTCTATCTGTTTGCATGATTTAGAGGGGATTGGTTTCTAATGTTGCTGTCGACACAAACCCTGCTTTTGATATTAAAAAATTAACCCCTTACCTTCTGACAAGTCCATGAAGAAACGACATAATGATTGAGCAAGTGGGTTCTACATCCACTCGATAAATTGTTACTACATATATCAATTTTGCTATTTCCCAGGTTACTCATAAATGATTGTGTAATTTAATTGGAATTCCCTAAATGTTAATTGCCTCAACAACGGCTTCCTGTAGCATGTTGCAGAGATAGGTTGTAAAAATATTTGTTGATTTTGGAAACATGCCCTTTCCATGTCCGCTAAAACGTTAACATTTGCGTCTCTATACTGTTCATCGAAGGTACAAGCGTCATTCGCAAGATGGCAAACATTGAAATATTATCTTAGCTAAATATAACAAATCGTCTGCGAGATAATATTTCCAATGCGTCTTCTAATTGTTATTATTTTAATATCTATACACTATGTCATTTATTGCTTAAGACAGTTTAATATACAACAGTTACGGCCAAGCTTGACAGCGACGTCTGTTGGAGCAACAAGGACTGGTGTTGATCGCTTAGTATTGTCTTACATGATAAAGATTTCCAATTTGGCTCCGCTGATTTATGAAAGCGTCCATTACCAAGTCTGCTTATTGTCGCTTGTCTACCAAATCTTATGATCTGAAGAAAATGTCATCAATCACGTCCAATAGAACGCACTACCCTCAGGAAACGCTCTCAATATACTTCTGATGTTGGCCGGCTGTCTTCGATTTCTAAAAATGAATTTGGCAAAAAAATCTTAATTTTGAATCTATCTTAATATAATTCATGTAGGGAGATATGTTGTAAATGTTTACGACAGCGAATCAGCCCCAAGTCATGTTCATATTGTGATAAAACAAAACACAGCCACGCACAAACCTGATTCATATGATTAAGAAAACATCGAAGGTATTCAAGTACATACTCTCATAAATAGTCATGTTTGGGCAGTTCAACATTACAGCATGTATAAGAGGGCGTCGTGTGTCGCCTGTAGCGTGTGTACTGCAGCATACCAACATGAATAACTTCATAGCATATTGACTGCCTAACTGTTAATTAATAAGCAATGTAGAATATGTAATGGGCCGTCACAACGTAGTGAAAATAAAGACTATTCAACATACAGTCCTTGTGAATGTATAAAGAGCCAGATGTTACCGTTATTATCATAACCGGGCACGGCCCTTCAAGAATGAAATGTGTTACTTAGTTGGTGTCATAGCCGTTGCTCGCTTCAATAACACCAAACCAGTTCCGCTACAAGGGACATCTATTGGTCATGTGCACTGACCACGTGACCGGTACCATCCTGCTCTGGACAGTATGGAGACTGACAAGCTGTGGCCAGGAGAACGTAGAAGACATTAGACTGACACTGATTACTGCTGGACAATACTGACACTTGAGCTTAGATAATGATCTTGTAGCGTTGGTACGGTAACGTGAATCTAGATCACTTGACGCATCGGTACACCAGGATATGAAGGTGTACAGCTCCCTACACCGACAACAGGTGGTGAGGGGAAGCTTACACACGTACACACATGCGCACATGCCTGGTGGAAATTTCAACCATGCTCAACTGTGACATATTGAGCAGGTCTGTCAAGTCAAAGGCCAAAAATAGAAGTGCATTATTAATTTATACATAACTATATATTTTTGTTTGATTTTATATTCGGTTAAGCGTCAACACTGTATGTGTTCAAACACATGACAGGAGATGTTGATTAATATTGTTCTTTAAATTCGCTTTTGGAACACATACTCTGTAGGCGCACAGGTGTGGGTGAATTAGGTGAGGGGTTTAGAACAAAACGTATTTTGCAACATACACACACGCACACGCACGCACACACACACGCACATACGTACTTGCTCCAGAAACCCAAGACTGTTGAGGCTGATCATGATATTCTGAAGACAGATCTAAATTTCAGATTTTGATCTACATAACTATTATAGAACCAATGAAAATATTCATAGAAATATTGAGTTTTATTTTACAATTATATAATTATTTATCTGACTTTTGGGAGTGTTGCGTACGAATTAGAAATATGTCGTCGGAATGACGTGATTTAGTTGACAGTGATTTAAGCGTCTATGTTGTACGTGCAACTGTACTAGGGAGACCATATGTTAAGGCAATGTACCCTCCTCATATTCAACTCAGTCGCCTTGATATGAAATTTTTGTAAGGAAGATAAGATTCCCAGATGAGTTATCAGATTTTGCATCTCCGGTTTTGGTTGTGTTTGAAGCAGAGGCAGTTGCGAACGTTTAAACCACGATATTGCATTTAGAACTCTCGCCACAATAAGTTGGACATTTGGAAGACCAGGTATCTCTACAATCAGTGTTTAAATTGCTTTGTTTCTATAATGACCTTAGATTTACGAAGTAATAAGGATGATATTTTAGAATTGTTTATAGAATAATTAAACATTAAACCCGCAATACATGGAGAATAGTACATGTGCTGTTCTCGAGAACTGTCTAAACTGATACGTCATAGGAGAGTGTGGGTTTTAGCAAAACCATTTATCCTGGTGTAATTGACCGTGTCTGTCACATGACAAATTACGACAAATTTCTCTTTTATATTGGTAACACGAACAACAGCAGAAAAAACAACTTGGCCGACGAGGATTTTCAAAGACACAAATTAACTGCAAAAAATCATCTCAGGCCTTTTCTAGTGTTACCGAAATGCATTAAGAGCAGCAGTATGTGCGGTAAACCCAACACTGACTTGTTTAACACTTTTCAGTATAAATGCCTCATTTGCCAAGTCGTTTACCGATAACCATCACGGTGTGTCCCAGGCGAGCCAAGATGTCGTATGGCTGGAAAACTCACTACAAGAATTACGCAATAATCATTGATTTCAATTTGTATTCCAATTCATTTAACTGTTGACTGTTCGTGTATGTTCTTCGCTTGTTTCGGGCTAGTTGTCATTACAACCCAATACGTATTGTCCCGTCGCACAGCCTGACAGCTCTAGCCAAGGTGGCTGATAATTCACCTATAATTAAGTCGGCTAAGTGTTGTAATCAGATAGTATTGACTCATAATCTCCCACTTATTACGTCATAGCACGCGCCGACCACGTCACTATTTTGTGTGTAGAGATTATATCCTATGCTAACCCACTTGCCACAAGTATACCCATGTCAGTGATACGCCGATACCAGTTTCCTTCGTTCTGTCAAATTAATGGCAATAGCATCGTTTGTTTCTTGATGGTTTCTGTCTAATGAGTTGTTTTGTTATAACGGTATTGTCCCCGGATCTATTGTAGCCTAGCCACCGGTTGTCATGCAAGCAATATCATGATTTCCACCTGGTAAGCAGGTAGTTAATTTGCTCAAATAAAGGAATTGAATTGATTAGAATTGAGTCGACAGCGGAGACAATAAAGCGTCTAATTGCACGGAAAGCTCCGAGCTTTGTGTACATGGAGAAATTAAAAGACAAGTATTTGATTTACGATCAAATAGGGAATCGTCCAAACGTCACCGAGTTCGACAGATCTCTGCAGATACGTATTTGTCCGGCTGCTTCTAGGCTGACACCCGTGTTTGAGTTCATGTCTTCATATTGCCAGGCAGGATTGGAGCCGGCGGGCTATTAGCTTTTGGGACGAGTTATTATAAGAATGTTTCCACGCATTCTCAAGCGATATATCAGTTGTCATCCACACGCAATCAGCCGGCATTAAGACCTGACGGGGTAAAAAGACATTTTCCGCGGTTAAATATTTGCTTTCTTCTGTTAAACAGTGATTTACGCCGGCCCGACCATCATGAAATTAAGCAACAACTTCCAACTCGGCCTCCAGCGCTCAAGACACCGATCGATGACAGGTCCATGTTGCCGATTTCATTGGCACGCGCACGAGCTGTCGGCGCCGAGCGCTCGCTGACATCTGGGAGACGGGCCGACTTCAGAAATCGACAACCGATTAATGATCGTTTTTCAACTTGAAGACTGTTTGAAATTACCAAGATTGTCACTTTAATGAAATCAAAGGGGGACACGACTTGCCTAGGTGTCATCCATTAGAAACCGCTACTTTACAATTGGGGGGACAATTGATATTAGCGTTAAAATAAGGGGTTGGCCTGCCGAGACGCAAGACATCTGTTCGGAAGTTGATCGGTTTCAACTTCTTAACTCTATTTCTTTGCTTAAATAGCCTTTATCGCTTCGATTCCTCTTATGTGAAATCTCACATTTCCTGCTTCCAGAAAGAAAGCTTTAATTGAAGATGGTGACATGTGGCGACCGAAGTTTGGAGGCCTCACGAGGATCTTCCACACAACCTTTTAACAGACATTCAATGATGCCGTCTTTACATAAAGCCACGAAGAAAGGAAACTTGAAAGGACGGCACGCATATCATTATCATGTCCCTGTTATAATGTGTTGAAATATTCATTATGTACTATCGCTTATATTAGCAGGAAGCCTTGTCATGCCTGCTACCGGATATTGCTTTCATCATCCTTACAACAAAACAGACAAATGTAATTTTCCTGTCTCGAAATTTCACTTTTTAGAAAGGAGAAATATTTATGCGTTAGAAGAATGCCTAAACCTTATAACAATGGCCCGAACAGTAGCGTTATTCATTGGTATATTTGTTTTATTAATTAAACCTTTACTTGAGTATGTGCCTAAAGGTTTTTTGTTAAATAAAAATCGTGAACATGTGATGAGTATTTATATTCGTTAAAAACGAAATTGAAACCTAACATTCACGAAACTACATTCACGGGTCAGTAACACAATAACAAACATATATCAATGGATTAAGCACATCATATTTCCTTGAGCTTTTTAATGGACATAAAATTCGGAAAAAATGGTGCATCAATAAATTCAAACGTCGTTCTGGTTTCTAAGACAAATAATAAAGGTATCAGCATGCCCCAAGCTTCATTAATATTTGAGTCAAACATACTCGGCAGTGATTAACGCCGGTCGCTGAGGAAGTACGAAGTTGTTAATGTGTGGTGACATGATGTCGGACAGATTGGTGTTGGTTGTGTCAATATCTTTGTTTCCTGGAGAGATTAATTTGCCGTATAATAGATGGAAAGTACACACTCATCAATCAAGCCCGAGCCTTTGTACCTAGTACTATCTATGGTGTAGTGTGTGACCAATAGACGCATCTTAATGAACACCGGTATCATTGAGTCAGAGACGTTTTAACACATGATGGCTAATGGATGTTAATCTGTTTCAAGACAAAAGAAAATACACATACTCAAGTCTAAACATTTGACCGTGACATTCGACCCTCTTTAAGTCTGAAAAAAAATAAAACAAAATGTATTTATTATTGTTTTTAATTATGAAGGTAATACTTTTTCACATGTGGATACAAGACTCTAGGTACATGTTGGATACTGTAACGTATACTACTCGAAAGAAGTCAAGGAACACCCGATTTGTTCATATTGTCATAGTAAATCTGCCGTGGCAGGATGGAACAAATTAACTGGTCCTTTGTTTATTTTGAGTAGTATATAAAAAGAACTCCGAAAGATATGGCCTCAACTATTTTTGTTTCGTTTTAAATGTATTAAATTCGTAGTTATCATGATAGGGCAAACACGACCACAAGAAGATAGACAGATGTTAACATTCGGGATTCTAAATTATATGTACATTTCATTATACTCGGATAACCTTTAAATATGGACGCCATTTACAGATACCGTGAAGCAAAGTTGTTCTTTCGCTCTTTGGAGACAGTGACCCATTTCACATTCACTACTTTCGGAAACAGAGAAACTCGCACCACTTTAGGAGAACAAAATTTGTTGACATTAAAAGATAAAGTTGTCGGGAGCTAAAACTGATCACTTAAGAAAGATGTCCAGCAAATCGATTCATGGAATATTGCATTCTGATGTTGACTGGATCGTGTATTAGACTCAGGGATTATCAGATTGTTCTATAACGATAGAGGATTGTATGAAGAAATGTAGTCATACTCTTTGATCTTGGATGTAGCATTTTTTCTGTTACCTCTTATCTTTGACAAGAACAACACAATTGTTTGGAATTAAACATATTCTAACGAAAGTTCTTAAGTATAAAAATGATATAACCGACATTTAAATTGACACTGTAATAAATATATTGCATTTCTTACAAAAACAAATTGCAAAAACGAACAGATAATGTAGCACTTGTGTTTAAAAGGTTTGTTGAATAGTAGTTTTTAAAGGAATATAATATACCTTGAATTTTTAAACTGTTTTTGTCATGTATTAGGGTTTGTTGAGGTTTTAAAATTGACCGTTGGACATGACCAGCTGATGCAAAGGTCAAAGGTGATATACGTTGTGAGGAAGCCAATGTGTCTGTTTCGCCACAACTGTGTGGAACATCTACAGCTCTACATAACGCACGGCTGGCTGTCATGGTCTCCTTGTCACCAGCTCTCCATCAATAACGCGTTCTATAAACTCAGAGACAAATATCTCACATTAAAAAAGGAAGCCATTTTGTAAATGTGCATTGCATTTGTAGATCATTTAGACAGATATGACACGATAGATAAAATTTGCTCCCCGTTTTTGTCACGTATAACTTTAGTATAGAAACCAATATCTTATTAAACCGTTTTAAAGCAAATTATCACTAATATACACTATACTTTGACATATGTTATATTGAAGATTTACTTTTCTTTTAATCAAAACAACGTCATTTAATTTTTTTTTATTTAAACATGAATTCCGCCTCATTCCGCCTTTCGCGTTTTCTGTGTAGAAACTTATATTTAATCCTGTTTGTAACGATTTATAGTATTTTTAATAAGGTGTGAAACTAACAGTAAACAAAGGCTCGTTTCATTCATCACCACCGTCATCACCACCATCTTCATCATAACAATATTATCGCTTCCATCGTGGTTATAGTCGCCATTTTCATCACCATCTTCATCATCATCTTCATCATCAACCCCAAAGCCTTTAAGTTAACATCATTAGTATATGAAGCTGTTCCAACTGTACGCACGCATGCACGCACGAACGCACGCGCACAAAGACACCTTCCAGGCACACATTTACCCAGCTGCCAAATTAGGAGTCGGAACGCGAAGACACAGCGACGAACCTCCTGTGTGTGTGACGTAACGAGGGATTTCACAGTCTATTACTCATGTCAAGATAAGCGACGTTGACATTTATCAAGACACATATTCATTACTCAATTAATAATATTTCAAGTGGCAATTTGCTGATGAATGAACTTATCAAAGAAGGCTAAATCAATAATTTCCATTCATTTGTGGACATGCGGTTTCTAACGGAACCCTCTGAGACCACTACGTCGGCTGTATTTACGGAACCGACTTCCCGTATACTCACGTAAATTCCCCCGAGAACTGGTACCGAGATATGCAAGATAACATCGCCGCCATGTATAAAGCGTACAGATTGAAATGGAAACGACTGCCTTTGGTTTCACCATTTACACACCAGGCTGAAACAATGCCGATGTGACGTAAAACTTCAACTCAACTCAACTAGACACCAGGCAGTGTCCTACTCGATACCGGGTGTTCTAGACATGATCACAGCCACCGTGGTCATGAAGGTGGACGGTTACAGGGAATTCACACCCACCCATCCCCTTTGAAGAATGACTGATGACCACATTGAAGTTAATGTTTTTCTTGGCCCCTAAAGTAACGCCACATCAATTTCAGTGTTTGTCCTTCCAGAAAGGTGGTTAATTTTTTTTAAACTATTGCTAATAATATGACATTATTTAACGGAGAGTGAAGCCGATTTCTAGTGTACCAGCAGTGATGTTGCTGAAATATTTCTAAAAGCGGTATAAAACTATACCCTCTCACCCCCACTTTCATACGGATATACGAATGAGTAATAATATCTCTAGCTTGGACTTTTCCTTCAAAGAATTGAAAGGAAAGACGTTTTCGTCCGCGATTCCGACTATACCATAAGCATTTGTCAATGAAGCCCTAAGAAGCAGTGATGATACCGTTTGCGAGAAGCTGAGCATATCTTAACCCGCCGGTGGCACCCGTCAGAAATACACGTAAAGGCAAGTCAATTTTTAACTTGAAAAAAACCCACACGAAAACACAAGGAAAACAGGAAACGGCATGGGACATGTCACTGATCTGAAAATATCATCCACTGCAAAAATACCCAATTGAAATCTTCACTGAGGCCTTGAATGTTATAAACCGGATCAAAGAACTTTGCGGTCTAGTTTGTTCACAGAAACATTGATGCACTGGAAACTCAGCTTATTGCGCCATGAAATATATCTTTCAGCATGTAGACATCGGTGTATGGAGCTTACTGAACTTAGTTCCGGTTACGTGACCTAACTTGCATATTTATCGGATCGTCACGACACGGTTCAGTGGCCTGGTTTACCGCATCGATAACAGCATTCATAAAATGAAAATACTGTCTAACCTATGTTTCTTTCAAGTTTTGATGACGATAACATTAAATCCATTCCATTTCTTAGCAGAAATTAACAATGCAAAAATATATCGTCACAGCACTGTTATCGCAATGTTAATGTAAGACATTTTGTCCATGGTAGACATGATAGAACCACAATGACGATACGCCTCACACAGCCCCCTGTTGTACATGGTAGACATGATAGAACCACAATGACAATACGTCTCACACAGCCCTCTGTTGTACATGGTAGACATGATAGAACCACAATGACAATACGTCTCACACAGCCCTCTGTTGTACATGGTAGACATGATAGAACCACAATGACAATACGTCTCACACAGCCCTCTGTTGTACATGGTAGACATGATAGAACCACAATGACAATACGTCTCACACAACCCTCTGTTGTACATGGTAGACATGATAGAACCACAATGACAATACGTCTCAAACAGCCCTCTGTTGTACATGGTAGACATGATAGAACCACAATGGCAATACGTCTCACACAGC
>VKKT01002790.1:58825-81972 GCA_008038995.1 Haliotis laevigata | reverse complement strand
CACTGATACGTCAAATTTAATAATGTGCCTCATATAAACTTTATCTGGTTATGTGATGCCCCTTTAACCACATTGTACCCAGGTTTGGAAACGAACCCGGGTCTTCGGTGTGACGAGCGAACGCTTTAACCACTTGGCTAACACATCGCCCCGCACTTACTGGAAACAAGAGCAACGGATTATGCAGTCTCCGATTCTGGCCACCCAGTCCCCTTTTAAGCTATCTTAACAGTCAAGCAATCCTTCAGTGGATTCGTAAGTGTGTTCACCATCATGGACGGGTAAAAAAAAAGTCCACAGATCTGGTCTGGACAATACAGTACCCTGACCATATAACCTCACAAGTATCATATGTGTTCATAATAGAATATTTGACACATTCCCAATCATTATTGTATTCATAGTTACATCATAATTATGTATGCAGAAAAATGGTGTTATGCAATTTTGAATGTACAGGATAAAGCTGACAGTGAATGGACAGTCAATACTAAAATAAATGAATAAATAAATAAAATGAAGAAATGAATGAATGAATACCACAGTACACATGTATTTACTATTTACAATGTTCAGTGCCATTGAAATTTAAGTCAATGCCCACACATTACTAATAAGTGTTTTATCAACAGTGATGGTCTTCCTGAGTCCCGTCACTGCTATGAGTATCGAAGTCCCTGGGGGTGCGGCCTATGACAGTGTACCCTCCCCCGGAGTTCCCCATCACTCCAGACACAGGTAAAACACAGACACTTGTCAAACTTACGTGGTACCTTGGAATTTGTGATGTGTCAGAAAGAGCAAGTTATGTTGTTCGTTTTAACAACTTAGTAGCAATATCTTGGTTAGTGACACCTGAAATAGGAGTGTGCTATGTTAGGGGATTATATAAGTACATGTGTCAGAAATAAGTCGAGTGAGACTTTTCATTTAAATTTTCTCACTCACACCACCTGTTGCGTTAGTGTAAAAATACATATTTAGTTTTATGAACAAAATATTTATTTATATAAATGTATATTCGATGTTATAATAGAACAATATTTAAATAACACTGCTAATTGTTAAACATTTTACATGCCTCGAGTTATAAAACTATAAAATAACACATAACATAAACAGTCATACATTCAGAGGATCTTGAATCTCTCATTCGATGAAATCTACCTGTTCGAAGACTGTGTTCTTATTATTCATCTTTAAGTATTATTCAAATTGAATAACATATAGTATTCATACTTACTATTATATATGATTCATGTAATATATATGATATTCATATTTGATATATAATATTCAGTATTCCACCATGACATTTAAGTATGTTCGTTTTTGATTGGCTGTTACTAAAACATTAGAAGTGAAAAAAATTCAATAACCACTTCTGAGAGCCGGGTCACTGCGCATAGTGTCAAAAACACTCAGAGTAATGAGTGCATATTTAAAACACGTTTTATTCATGGTGCATATGTCATGGTAGAATGGAGATAATCCTATTGTGTTTACATTTTGGAAGTGATTATAGCTGGTTGAACTCTGCTAAATGTTTCATTTAAAACCGAACACGTGATGTCATTTAAAACCGAACACGTGATGTCATTTAAAACCGAACACGTGAGGTTTAAAATGACATTTAGCAGCGTTCAACAAGCTATAATCACTTCCAAAATGTAAACACAATAGGATTATCTCCTAATTATATCTTTCATACTGAATAATATATGATTTATATTTGCTGATATGTATCCTTGCCCCTCAGACGCCAGACTTTCATCTACTCCTCCTCGACAACGACGTCAACCCCTCCGACAAATGACGGCAGCTCTGCGGTACAAGAGGTCACAATGACCCTGCAAGATTTTGACTCCGACACAGCAGCTGGGTAATATTTTAACAAAAACAAACATATCCAAAAAGCGTTACTACATGTGTGTTATCAGCTGAACAACCGATAGTTGGACGGGTCAGTACAGGCGTGTTCATGCATGCCTACTGGAAAAGAAACAATTTAGATGTGACCAGTATCGGCACTGCGCACCATCAGATAGGAGTGTTTATTAAATGTTTATTTTGTACACTAAAGCGATGGAAATGAGTAAATATTGCCTACCATAAAGATAGGAGGATTGTGTATTTTGAGATGTCTACTTTGCACACTGCTATGAAGTGTCTCACTGGTATAAACACAGTACCTCTCTCGGTATCAAAGCCCTGAAGATCCGTAGCTTGTATCACTCTACCGGTACCACACGCTACCCAAAACATGTGTTTGCCTTTCGTCACACGGTAGTACTGGTGCCACACTCGCACCCTTTTTCACAAGACCCGTGAAGATCCGGGGTAGAATTGTTCTTCAGGAACCCATGCTTATCGTCTTGGAGCTTGAATATTGCTGAGTGCGGTGTTTAACTACAAGCACAAGCATATTATCTTACTATTCCGGCCAGACAACCAAACTAGTCGGGTGCATCCTTTCATACATTTCTAGAGCACGCTGGTGTAGAGAGAGTTAGTTGGTTGTTGTTTTACGTCGCACTCAGCAATATTCCAGCTACATGGCGGCGGTTAGTAAATAATCGAGTTTGGACCAGACAATTCACTGATCAACAACATGAGAATCGAGCTCCGCAATTGAGCGAAGACTTATTAATGCAAAATGCCACCTTATAAGTTTTCACTGTAAAATGTTGAATAGACACCTTTGTGTCGAACTTTGATGGGTTGAATTCACTGTTGTCTCGAAGCTTGGTCCCTCGGTATTGTTTGATCAGTCATCCTCTGCGGTTGCGTCGAACTTTGAATAACTCCGTGTATTTACGTAGGTCCCAATAACTGCGACACAGCTCAGTCACATAACTGTAAGACCTACTTGCGTTCCGGATACTGTGAACATTTATGCATTCCAGATTCCTGCACTGTCTTCAGCATGGAAGAGACACCTGCGAGCTGGACATCGATGACATCCCACTGAAGGACGTTTTACAAGGGTGTGGAAACAGTTTTAGGGCTGGCTACTACAACGCAGGTACTTCATTCATTCATTCGTTTGTTTGTTCGTGTGTTGGTTTGTTCATTAATTCATTCATTTATTTATTCATTTATTTGAGGGTGTATGAACATGAATAGGTAAGCATGACGGAAGAATTTAGATGCTAAGCCCGGAGAAGCCACACACACGCGCGCGCGCGCTGCTATAAAATAGTTCAATAATCTTGGTGGTTTGTTAGCCAAGTGGTTAAAGCGTTCTCTCTTCACACCGAAAATCCAGGTTCGAATTCTCACATGGGTGCAATATGTGAGCCCACCTTGTTGTCCTCTGTCATGATATTGCATATTTGTAATAGGTGCGTCTTGTGAGTTTTGTCTAGTTTCACTCATGGAGGGTAAATGTGTGCTTCTCCAAACACCGTCTTAACTTAGATCTGTATGGTTGTAATCTTACCCGGATGTTGGTTTCAGAGTACAAGTGTGTGTGTTATAAAGAATCAGTATCATGTGACAAGTCACATAAGAAGCATCAACAACGAAGACCCGTATGTGACAGGTGAGTGGAGACGTGTTGGACAGAACAGTGTACGGCGTTAATCCTCTCTATAGTTTGACCTCGACTGAAATATATTACGATGCTTTGATCCTCAACACATTTATTTCTTCAGCATGTATCATATTTAAGTTGCATCGGTATTTATCTGTCACGTTTTAGCGAAAGTACTGAATGAATACATCGAACGTAGGACGCAGGGGGGATAACACTTTTTGAGAAGGGGGGTGCACAGTTCATTTTCACCCGTTTTCTCAAGAATTTCAATGGTCATTTCACACACACACACACACAAACCCCTATTGATCCGCCTGTGGGATGGTGACATAAAGGATTCATCCGCATTCCCATATTAGAATATGTAAGTTTGTCTGGTGCAGACACTTAAACACAGAAGAACGGGAAAAAAATGTTATTTTCTGTTTTTCAGTTTTATCATCAGAATATGTCGGCACCTGAGGCTCAACGTATGTGAGTACATGTATATGCTTATATCACTGGGATTCTTCACATATACCTATCATGGGAGGTGATATAGTCTAGTGGTTAAGGTTAAAGACCCGGGTTCGATTCCCCACATGGGTACAATGTGTGAAGCCCATTTTAGTGTCCCCCTCTGTCACATTCCTGGAATATTGCTAAAAGCAGTAAAAAATTATACTCACTCCCTCATTTCGTGCTTGTATAATTGGAATATTGAATCATAAAAATAAACTATATGATTGGTGATACAACTGATACAGCTTTTTGTGTTTCGGTAAAAGCACTTATGTATTAAGATACTAGACCGTCATTTGATTAACAAGTGACTCTAATATATTATGATCTGTATTCTTTGCCAAGGTGGCAGTGTTACGACGACGACGACCACGACGACGACCACGCATACAACCTCTCCATCGTCAACTGTACAACCTACCAGCATAACATCACACGTCTCCACTCCCGGAATTGACACACGCGCCATTGAAATGACCACATCCTCTGATGGTAAGTGAGTGAGTATGGTTTAATACCGGCTTAAGCAATGTTCCTGCAACATCACGGCGGCTGACAACATTATGTGCCTCACACATAATACCAGAAAGGGGATCCGAACCCGGGTCATGGACGTAACGAGCTTACGCTCTAACCGCAAGGCTACACGACCGCCAGATGGTAATGGAGTGATCCACGACAGTGTGTCAGTTATGTCATGGCTTGTCATGGTTAAACGTGATACATGACATAGGAGAGTATTATTATTATTATTATTATATTTATATAGCGCACATATCCAGGCAACTAGTGCATGCTCAAGGCGCTGGTATTTTTCCCCTCGATCATAGGATGTCAATCTCAAAGGCACATCGTATTATTAGTCTCAACTCCCTGGGGAGTATGCAACTCTTGCAGCCACTAGGCGCACCGAGTTTTTATGGCTATTCTCATCCTAACGAGGTACCCATTCACAGCTGGGTGGACTTGGACACATAGTCACAGTACTTTGTCCAAGTTCAGTGCACATATTCATGTGGCCACCATCTGGTCATATTCCAGCGGATTCGTGGGTTCTTTTAAATGCACATGGTTGTGTACTGTACACTAAGGGTTGTGACAACACTGAAAGAGTCTGCACACGAAGTTGACTCCAAGATTTTTACACCCGGTCACAGGTGGGCTCGATCCCGGCACCTCAACCTCGCTGGATCGCTAGCCTGGGGTCTTAGCCAGCTCGCCCACCGCGCCCCCAGAGTACCAATGTGATGAACATAGGTATAGTAACAAACATCCTCGAAACCGGGATTCGAACTCCACACCAGAGAGTTCCGCATCTGAAGCACTCTGAACCACCGAGTTACGACCACTGTTCCTGTCTACCCTCCCTCTATAAAAGTATGTATTGTATACATTTTTGTTATGAAGACTCTTTCATACCGTTCAATTCAGTTAGATATGAAACATAATTGTTGATCTAATTTTAATATGTAATTATATCTGGTTTCATATGACACATCTTGATATATTTTTCCCTTTGCCAGGATCTACGGTTAGTGCGAACTCTACCGTTGGTGCATTCGAGGACGGGAATGGTCACCTGTTGGGTGGCATAATTGGGGGCGTGGCAGGGGGCGTGGTCCTTACCATTTCCTTTATTCTCCTCTGGAGTTTCTGCAGGCGTCGAATGACGTGAGTAGTAATGAGTAAGCTAATGCTGTAAATAACGCGACTGTCAACAATACTGTAGCTTTATAAAGGTGGCCTTTGAAAAAAAAATGTCCTTCGACATGGTGTGGTGGAGGGGCAAAGGCAATTTGTATATTTCACAGTAAAACCCACAGGAGTCTGTTACATTAAGCATGTCAACCTACAATTTCTTGTCTTTAAAACGGGAAGGTCCGTGGTTTCAATCCCCCAACTTTACGACTCAACTTGTTGTTGCCGTGATTGGTGCCCGGGATAAACAAAGGAATGTTCGCCTCTTAGACTATATATAGTGTGTAAGGGTCGTATTCACTGTTACGTAATAATTCTCAAACTAAAGTTAATGCAGTAGTTAACCGGGAATCAGTCCATAAAAGAACTCGATGTGAAACGAACAAATAGTAATAGGATGTAATTAACAGTTATTTTAAAAGGTTAATTAAGTTTAACACAACAAATTACACAGTGCACTATAAATGTGGCAGTATGATACAAAAGCAGTGATTATGTAATAAACATATCAACAATGTTTCCAAAATAGACTGAGCATCGTCTATTTTTGCTGGCCTTTTTGTAAATTCAAATATAATGTGAGATGAGATGAGAGGCAAGAGCAAACTCCTTTATATACCTAAGAAAGAGATTCCAGAAGAATCTGGAAGTGGGAAAGCCCATAGTACTGTGCAGTACCTTCCAGAAATCAGAAATAGCTCGTCCATATATATAACATATCACTGACCCTCATTGGATAGCCGCATATACAATGTATTACACTTGGAACATTGTTACACAATGAATACAACTGTCACACAACAACATGGACACCACCGGAGTAAAATGACACCCAAGCAGCATCTCCTGATTACCCGATGCACATTTTCGATTCTTACGGAAGTTGGCTCGGAAGGTAGTTCCACCCCTGAATCACACGTGGATGAACGTTTTGCTCACTCTCTTCGGTGACGAGCTCAGTTCTTCTTATCCCTTTAGAATTAGGAAAACCTCTTGTTTTAGAAAGCTAGTTGGAAAATTAATCTGATAAAGATGTCATGGTAACAGTGTTAATAAGACCTGTCAGTAAGTAACATTGCTTGATATTGTTCTTCTTTCAGAACGTCCTCTAGTGGAAATGTGACGTCTTCAGATGTCAAGGTTAAAGAAGACGTAAGTATACATGTATTTATGCATAATCGTGTTCATGGGAGACAAGGGCAATAAAAAACTGGTGGTAATTTGGTGATAGCTCATCCGCGGGTTTTCTCTTTTGAAACCGAAGGTGGTCGGTAATCAGTAAACCATATGACCTCTTTTGGCTCGGTATTGGTATGGGTAAAAGAATCGAGTTTCACTTTAATATTGTCCCGTTAATAGGAATAAGTAGCTGTATGGAAGGCATCTTCTCTATTTAAACTGTTCCAACGTTACATTGAGGTACAGGTTTCCTCATGAAGGTTTTGTGTAAATCAAACTGTAATTTGTATATTTCACAGCAAAACCCACAGGAATCTGCACCGCGTCATAACATTAAACATGTCAACCTGCAATATCTTAACTTCTGCTATGCAAGTAATCATATCCCGGATCTGCTTATTCTCCTACTGGATTGTCCGGTCCTTTGATCATTTGGTTGTCTAAGTTATTTATAGGCCAACGTCACATGGCAGGAATACTTCTGTACGGCGTCAGGCAAAAACTACCTCCATTTTCAGGCAAATTTTGTGAAAGGCGGCTGTTGTATCTGGAGCTGAAAATACTGTACACTGTTGTACTTTCAGGACCGACGTGCCCTCTGCGACAAACACAGTGACGCAGCTAGTTCAGAATATCACACCTACGAGCTTCCGGATGTCATAGGGACTCTACCACCATACGCAACTTCCGCTGATTTGACTGGACCGGAAGTGAGGTCAGGTGATGTCGATGACTATAACCGGCTGGGCGACCACGTGAAGACCCATACCGGACCGACGCATATGTATGACCACCTTGACAAAACAAAGCTGAAATTGAAACAGCAAGTGATAAACAATGACTATAATCACGCAGCTGTGGAAGGGGAGGTAACTGTGGATGATGTTTCGCATCAGGACAACAGGCATGAAACGTCTGACACAATAGGTGCTGAAGAGCCACCGTATTACACGATTGACCAAGAGGACTCAGGGAAGGGACTTAATCATAAATATTTTGTTTTAGAGAAAACACAAGAAACGCCGGACACACCGCCTTACTCAAAGCTTTCCTTTGACTAACACTAAAGTTTATTCCATTGCAATAGGCTATTATGTGTGGCGTTTTGGGATGGAAATAACCCTCCGAAGATACTGTTCTCTATGAATGATAGTATTTGCACTGTTTTGCTGGTGCAACTGTCAAGAAAATATTCATTACCGACATAATCTTTCCACTGAATCTGTCCTTGGCATAATATACCCGGAGAGACGTTATCTATGTGCATCCACTGCTATTATAGATGGATTGCTTTATTTAGATAGACGTGACGCTAAAACATAAAGAGAGTAACATATATACAGAATATGTTTATGCGTGTTATAGATAGACAGATAGATAGGTAGATAGATAGATTGTTTGATTGATTGACTGATTCACCGTGTGAAACTATAATTATCGTCAACACATCAGGAGTGAAACTGTTGTGAAATTGTACAATACAAAAAATATCTTCATTGTGGTAAAGAATAAAATCGTTAATGTTCCTATCATCTTGATTAAATGTTTTAATTAGTGTGTTGTTGCATGCTCTTGTACAACCTTCTCTATCTATAAACTTATTCATTGCTGGACCTGCTGGCATCATGATGTTCACTGTTGCAAGCATCCGCTCATTAAGGGTTCCCTATTTCCTATCATCATCAGGACGGGGGTCACCAACTACGCGCTCCATGTATGGAATCGAACCTAGTCTTTAATATATGAATTTTTATATATTGTCAATTTATCTGCAGGACAACAAAAGAGACAAAACACTACAAATTACCAGAACAAAAGTTCATACTTATCATATAACCACATAACTCGACCATGAATTGAATATTCTTAGTTTCTCCGATTTATATACTCAGAGTGTGAGTTTAGTTTTACGCCGCACTCGGCAATATTCAAGCTATATGGCGGCGGTATGTAAATAATCGAGTCTGGACCAGTCAATCCATGTGATCCGAATGGGAACCGATGACATGTGTCCATTAACCAAGTCAGCGAGCCTGACCATCCGATCCCATTAGTCGTCTCTTACGACAAGCATGGGTTACTGAAGATCAATATTCTAATCCGGACCTTCACGGGTATTATGTACTCAGAATGTTTGGGAGGCACGTGTGAACTGGCGTCTGGGCGACACTTCTACTGTTCACAAGTCACATGAAATCCAACATTCGATGTCATAATGTCTCCTCTTGCTAACGCTGTACCATCCTTGTGGTTAACGTCGGGACTGTACTTCCCACGCTGACACTAAAATACTCTCTGTTTCCGTCACTTGACGCTCATACTTAAGGTTTCATTGTCATTTCGATCAAACTCTCATCGTGCACGCAGCGAGATGATCACGATGTTCATTGCGTTATAGCGATGTCTATGAAACGCATTTCGTGATATGCTTGGAAGTAATGCTAGCGCGTCTGTTAAATGTAAGTGCCCATGTCACTGAGTTTAACCGGAAATGTTTCCGGAAGTGGTAAGGCCTGACGGGAAACTGACTCAATATTTCTCTTTCTTCTGTTTGTGCAGTGTTGTCTTGTTCAAGTATCACTGCAGTGATGTATTGTAACTGCCGAGTGGTTTCGCAGTTCAAATTGGTCATCAAGCTCTAATTACGTTGTGTGATTCTTCTAACATTGCATTTACAAGGCTTTGAGGTTGTAGATTTTTCTACACATGATTTTGAATAAGATATAAAAAAAATATAATTGTTTGTTTTTGTTGCATTTTGACAGTAGCGTATACTCATTACAATTCATAATACGTTACGAAAAGGTAAATGGCATCTTGACCAGTACTTATAAACGTGTCGATATTTGAATTTATGGAGGCTGCATATTTACTTAGTCTATACTAGTCAGTTAGCTCCCTTTGGATTTCTTTGAATTCTGGCACTTTGTTTTGTGAATATATAATGTTTTGTTATTAATGTGATGATGCTAAGTGTGTTATTATTTCTTTCGGTATAGCCAAGGAAAACCATATCTTGTGATATATTCATATTTATCTGAGATTCTGATAGCTGCCAATTTTTCAAATCATTCCAAACGGAACATATATAATGGCATTCCCAGATCAAATGGAATATAGATTCCTTTTCTGCAGAACAAAAGCTGAACACCAAATGTTTAGATTGCTTTCAACGAACAAGATAGAATGTTGGGGGATGGGGGTGTTGTTACATATTTATGTCAAGTGATACATTATATCCTCCAGATTGTGTGCATAGATCTATGACGTCCTTTGACATCCACATAGTCTCTGAAATAAGCCAAGTCTTGTCATGCAGACCAGGAAACAAATACACCCAGCACAAACCATGCGTCTAGGATGTGTGGCAAATCTAGATAACCACTTTTTTAATGTGCAGATCTGTTGACTTCTCTAGCGAGGACACAGCTTCTAATGAGTTAATCGTCTCTCGTTGTCATCATTCGTGTTGAGGGAGGCTCCACCATCACTCCCAAAGACCCTGAGCCAAGACCTGAAGAACCTTCTCTGTGCCCTGGCCATCTCCGTCCCCACGCACATAACATGTGTTGTTACACTGAAGATACACTGACATACACAATCCCTGTAATTTCTTGAGTTTTTTTCATTCTAAGGTGATCGCAACTCCCATACCTTAACATAGGCGCACGACTGGCGTAGTGCTAAGATTGCTTCGTACAACGGAAGCCTGGTGTAGAGAGGGGACGATTCTGAAAAAAATGACTTTAAGGGTGAAAATGAACAGTAACATTGCAATGGCGGATCCAGAAATTTTCAGGGTGGGGGGTCACACCTTGGCTCCGCCATTGCTAAACATTAACTTCAATGTGGTCTTTAGTCATTTTCAAGGGGGCGGGGGGGTGGTCGAACCACCTGAACTCCCCCTCTGGATCTGCCACTGCATTGAGAGCTTGTATTGGGAAGGCGTGTATTCAGGGAGAGGTGTTGGGGAAATAACATTCCTGTCACACATACATTCAGTGATGGGTAATAAGACTCTTTACATGCAAGTAAGTATAGCTCTGCAGATTTGTTTAGTCTGTGAAAATGAAGAAAGTCTCTATTTTATTATAATTTATGCCTTGGACTTAGGAACCATGTTTTGAGTCAAATATGTTCACTTCAGTGACTAAATGTTAGTTTAAAATTAGCCAGGCAAGTGTCTTAGCCTATGGTACAACGATACACATGGGGGAGAAGGTCCTATGTTTCCATGTATAAACGTTAGTGGATGCAGCTTCACGTTTAGTCAGTGTGAAGATTGTTGTCTCTTAAAGTCGCCTTGATTCCCAACCTAACAGCGCAGGTTTAATCCCGTGTTTGTATATGTGTTTCTCTGGCAAACCCAAACAGTCGAACAATATCGAGGTGACACATTCAGTTACAAAGATTTAAGTATACAATGAAATGATGACGTGAAACGTTCTGGGCTTGAGATGCTGGAAATATATGCTTTTCATAAAATCGGCATGCTTTCTAACTGATCGAAGGCCTGGGTTTGATTCCCCGCGTGGGTACAATGTGTGAAGCCCATTTCTGGTGTCCCCCGGCGTGATGTTGCTGGAATATTGCTAAAGGCGGCGTAAAACCATACTCACTCACTCATTCTAACTGAAAGGAGGCCGAGTAAGCTGCAAGATTCAGCCTGAACATGTTTAGATCCTAGACTTTCTTTAAGTAAATATGTAGCATTACAGTAACTCCTTTCAGAAGGGAAGCGGTACGGTTCAGGAACAGACTAGCACTTAGTCTCTGAATGTATGATACTTTGATAGTCACAAATAAATCCATTTAAATTGAAAAGGAGACCCAGTGAGATGGGAGATTCAGAACCTGAGGAAATCTATACTTGGGGATTCCCTAAGTTTGGGAATTTAGCACTTCAGGGAGGGCTAGGCAGTAGGGAAAATATTGTGGTTCAGGGAGTCTGAGTCAGATTAGGTTTAAGAACTGTGAGACAGACTAATGTCAAGCCCTACATACAATACCCCTTCCAGGCACTCGACCGCGATATGCAACTCATGTAGATTACCAAACAAGCATTTACAGATCGTAAACTATTCTTATCAACCCCGCCAATAAAACAGATTAGTTTATCAGAATATACAATGTCGCATGGAGTAGATAGCGACTACTGACAGCCCACTCTAAACAACTAAATATATCACTAATTGCATTTTGGCAAGTGGCCGCAGACTTCCCTGGTCATTAAACAACCGTCAGCGACATCTGGACTAGCTGAGGCGTTGTGTGGTTCCTCCTACAGCAACGGCCAAACGACGCCATCGCTGTCTGTCGTCTGCTCTATCTGCAAGGACACATTCCCACCACGAGCACCCCTCGAGCAATGCCCGCCTGGGGGACGGGATAAGAGTTCTGAGGGTGAGATAAGCTGGAACAGGAACTCGAGTTGAGTGGGACTTGTTGCGACTACTTGCCGTGTCTTTGTAGTCGATATTATCACGTTTACACCCACTTGGCGCGTTTGTTGTTATTATGGGATGTATTCGAGGCCCATTGTTTCTGATGAGATCTCGACCCCCGTGAAGTGTTCTATAAGTTGTTTATGGTCTTGTTGAACGGTATATAAAGCGACAGTTGCATTGACCCTTTTTAATCATTTTAACAGGATATTTTGGAGGTAAGCTGTCATTTTGTCTTTACTTAGCGTAGCGTCAGTCATAGTTTTGTGCATCTCATATTTGTATACATTTCACTACGGTTATATCGAACTCGAAGAGACCACTAATTTTGGTTTATTTGAGTGGCATTCTAGAAGTTGGTGGTCACTAATTTTGGTTTATTTGAGTGGCATTCTAGAAGTTGGTGGTCACTAATTTTGGTTCGTTATCACCGTAGTATTATAGCATTATATACAGTTAGATGTCGGGAAAAGAAAACCGTTCGTTACACCCCTCAGTTCGTTATAAGCGTGTTCGTTATAAATGCAGTATTTGAAAACGAGTTGTATCGACATTATTGAAACCATCAGCTGTATATTCGGGACAACGTCTTAGTTATTTCATCTAGAAGTGGTTTATCCTGAGTGATACCGAAATTGTTTTCAAAACATCTATCCGAATAATTTGCCTTCTGTGCCTCCCGAGATAGCATGGAAGTGGCTTATATGTCCACGTTCATCTCATTTCTTTTGTTCCCCGCCGTGATATTGCTGGAGCATGAACTAGTACTTGGATATGTGCGCTATAGAAATATCTAATAATAATGATAAGAATAATATTGCTAAAAAGCGGGGTAAAACCATACTCACTCACTCGTAGCCGACCGGGGCGGTGGGGTAGCCTAGTGGTTAAAGCGAGTGCTCGTCAAGCCAAAAACCTGGGTTCGATTCCCCACATGGGTCCAATGTGTGAAGCTCATTTCTGGTGACCCTGTCGTGATATTGCTGGAATATTGCTAAAATACGGCGTAAAACCATACTCACTCACCCGTAGCCGGCCAGCCCATATGTATCCGAGAACCAGGCATGGTAACCACTAATACTATCCTTCAACATATTTTGGCACGACGCGACCGAGGTTCGAAATACTGACCTTTCTCTCTGCGGGCAAACGCTCAATCCTCTTGCCCACGGAGGCAGTCCTATCTCCTCTCAATTGTGACAGCTCTGGGGTTTGGCTGTAGTCAACGTCCGAGTGTTCTTCCTGTGCCCCTTGTTGTCTGAGTACTGAAGATCAGAGGCTGTGTACTGTGCTTACATGTATATTGCTGCACGTACTGACCAGCATGTCAACACGAAGGCCTTGTCTGTTCTCGGGTGAGTTGACCTAAGCACACACTGTCCAGACTTGACTTTATTGCAACATATAGGTTGTAAAATCGGTTGTAACACAGGTTGTAACATACAGGTTGTATATCCCGGGATTGTGGGATAAGATACGTCCACAGTAGCCGATATCTGAACTAAATAATGAGGAGAGACCACTAGGATCGGGATGCTAGGCTCGCTGACATGGCTGATGTATGTCAACGAATGCAATTGCGTTGGTCAATGTTCATGATGTCAATCATTGGATTTACAGACAGCCGTGATATTGGTGGATATTGCTGAGTTTGGACTCATGAACCAGACACCGTAATTAAGGGCTGTGGCCGGGGTATACTGGTCTAAGTGCTCGTTTCCTTGAATAAAGCTCCACGCAACAATATTCCAGATTGATGACGGTGTGTACTTACTTGGGTAACGTTAACGACATGAAAACGCTCGTTCTGTCTTCCCGTGAAGATCCCGGTTAGAAATGGTTTTCAGTAACCTATGCTTGTCGTAAGAGGCGACTAACGGGATCGGGTGGTCAGACTCACTGACGTGATTGACACATGTCATCGTATCCCAATTGTAGATCGATGCTCATGATGTTAATCACTGGGTAGTCTGATCGAGACTCTATTATTTACAGACTGTTGTGATATTTGTACTTGGAAAACTGCTGAGTGCGGCATTAAACAACAACCAACCAACCAACTTGCTTGGGTGTGGATCAGACAATCCAGTGACTCTTATTGAGTACATGTGAGTCAAGCAGGTGAACGAGTCTGACAACTCGATTCCGTTGGCTCGCCAACGATGACATTTAGCCCGGATCTCTTGGGGTCTGAAGGAGTATGGCTCCCTCGCTACACCCCTATGGTTTGTATCCAGGGCCTATTTGATTTCATCCCTTGGACATCAACAAGGATTAACGGAACGGGTTTAGTATCTTCAGAAGACACGGGTGCTATTTGCAGGAATAAACTTTGGGATCGAGAGTCTTAACAAGGATAAAGAAATCTTAATCTAGTTCTAAACAAATATGTAGCTCCTGAGGAAGAAAGCGACCGGTAAATGAGTAAACTAGTGTCTCATGCGACAGATGTTGATCTTAAACTCCACAGGAGTCTGTCCTGTTTGTTACTGTAGGACGACTCCCGTCAAGGTCCGGGTTAAAACTGGTCTTTATTTAGCTGAGCTTGTGAAAGACCGACCTGTTGATATTTGATGGTGTTGGTGATGTGGTGGTAGTCGGGTGGTGGTGGTAGTTGTGGTGAGTGGGGAGGTGGTTTGTTAGTGGTAGTCCTGGTGGTTGTGGCAGTGGTAGTTGTGGTGAGTGGGGAGGTGGTTTGATAGTGGTAGTCCTGGTGGTTGTGGTAGTGGTAGTTGTGGTGAGTGGGGAGGTGGTTTGATAGTGGTAGTCCTGGTGGTTGTGTTGGTGGGGAGGTGGTTTGATAGTGGTAGTCCTGGTGGTTGTGGTGGTGGTGGGGTGGTGGTTTGATAGTGGTAGTCCTGGTGGTTGTGGTGATGGTAGTTGTGGTGGTGGGGTGGTGGTTTGATAGTGGTAGTCCTGGTGGTTGTGGTGGAGGTAGTCGTGGTGGTGAGTGGCATGGTGGTTTGATAGTGGTAGTCCTGGTGGTTGTGGTGATGGTAGTTGTGGTGCTGGTGGGATGGTGGTGGTTTGATAGTGGTAGTCCTGGTGGTTGTGGTGATGGTAGTTGTGGGGGTGGGGTGGTGGTTTGATAGTGGTAGTCCTGGTGGTTGTGGTAGTGGTAGTTGTGGTGGTAGGGTGGTGGTTTGATAGTGGTAGTCCTGGTGGTTGTGGTGGAGGTAGTCGTGGTGGTGAGTGGCATGGTGGTTTGATAGTGGTAGTCCTGGTGGTTGTGGTGATGGTAGTTGTGGTGCTGGTGGGATGGTGGTGGTTTGATAGTGGTAGTCCTGGTGGTTGTGGTGATGGCAGTTGTGGTGGTGGGGTGGTGGTTTGATAGTGGTAGTCCTCGTGGTTGTGGTGGTGGTAGTCGTGGTGGCGAGAAGGGTGTGTTGTGGTGGTAGTCGAGGTGGTTGTTTAGAGGTGGTTTGGTAGTGTAGTCGTGGTAGTTTTGGTGGTGGTAGTGGTAGTCATGCTGACGAGTGGGGAAAAGGACATTGGCGCTCAGTAGTGGTGGTAGCGGTAGTCGGATAGTAGTGGTAGACGTGGTGGTGAGTGGGCAGCGGTGGTGGTAGTCGCGGTGGTCGTGTAGTGGTGTTAGTGGTAGTCGTGTAGTAGTGGTAGTCATGGTTGTGGTGGCGGTGGTGGTGAGTGGGCGGTGGTGGTGGTAGTCGCGGTGGTCGTGAGTGGGCGGTGGTAGTTTTAGTCGTAGTGGTGGCGAGGGAGGTTTGTTCGGTTGTTTTGTGTTGCGTGGATATGGTATATAGCTTGAATATTTGTTCTGTTACAGATGCAAAACGCTTCAAACATCTTACTTCAGTACATGTATATCTTTCTTTGCAGAAAACTTCATATCTTGAAACAGGACCATCTATTTTTCGATAAAATCCCCTAAAAATTACAGACAATACCAAGCGCACTTGAAATGTGACATTCGAGGCGGTATATCTGTTTACAAATCATTAAAAACAATTGTGATGTTCCGTCTACTCGATTGTCACCACAGACACAATCTCACTTTGCATCTGTCAGATAAGAATGCATCCATTGTTGTGTACAAGGACTGGGAATATAGGAACTTTCGTCTTCCTTCTCCAGTTTGTCCATACAATGTTTCGTAATCCGCACATTTATCTCACACATACTGCATCTCAACTTACTCATCTATACAGCAGATTTAAAGATATTTAGGCTTCACAGTATTCTATAAACATGAAACGGGTATGTGTAAGAAATCAGAATCTATCCAAAAATGAATGGGTATCTTTGGTGATAAATTTAATGAATGTTTACAAATTATAAATAAATTTGAAATATTCCACAAATACTGTATAAAGTATTTTCCGAAATAGAAGAAACTATTGAAAGCTGGATACACACGCACATAGACACAAACACAACTTATCTCAAAATAGTCATAGTATTTTCCGAAATAGAAGAAACTATTGAAAGCTGGATACACATGTACATAGACACAAACACAACTTATCTCAAAATAGTCATTTATTGCTGTTTGTAATAAAACACACAGGTACACACACCTATCACACACACCAACACAAAACCCATCACACACACAGACACACATACACAAACACCATGACACGCAGACACACATACGCAAACACCGTCACACACATACACACATAAACAAACCCATTACACTTACAGCAACACACAAGAACCCCATCACACACAGACACACATACACAAACACCATCACACAGAGACACACATACACAAACACCATCACACACAAACACACATACACAACCCATCACACAGATACACATACACAAACCTATCAAACATACAGAAACAAACACAAACCTCATCACACACAGGCACACATACACAAACCCCTTCACACATACAGTAACACACACAAACTCCCATCACACACAGGCACACACAGACAAACTCCATCACCAACACAGACATACACACAAACCCCCTCACACACATATGCACTCACAAATCCCATCTCTCACACACACACACAAACTAACTCCCATCACCAACGCAGACATACACACAAACCCATCACACACACAAACTCCCATCACCAACACAGTCACAAACACACACACACAAAAACTCCCATCACCAACACAGACATACACACAAGCCCCCATGACACAAACATACTCCCATCACCAACACAGACATACACACAAACCCCATCGCACACACACAAACTCCCACCACCAACACAGACATACACACAAACCCCATCACACACAGGCACACACACACAAACTCCCATCACCAACACAGACATACACACAAACCCCATCACACACATAGGCACAAACTCCCATCACCAACACATACATACACACAAACCCCATCACACACGTAGGCACACACACACAAACTCCCATCACAGACATACGCTCGCTCGCACGCACATATGCAATGAATGAGTGCATGCATGCACGTTTGTGTCTTATTATTACAAATAGCAATAAAGTGACTAATTTAATAGAATTTATTTATAATGATAATACTCGTGAAATCATTCTTCGTGACTTGTTACACAACACTAGTGCACATTTACCCACGAGACCGGAACTGTATGCTCGAGCGCTAAGCATCCAAAAGGACACATCTGCTGTGATTGTAGAAACCGTTACAAGGAGAGGTCACGTACGTACAGTCCAACCAAACTATGTGTTGCTTGACATGCGTTCACCCAAAGCGGTTGAACGGTTCACTTATGCCCCACAGATATCCTGTTTGTTTGGTTATAGCATTGTGTGAATAACGAATGTTGGGTCAGATCTGCAAGATGCGCACTCAACTAGTGGACAAGATTAATGTAGGACTGGCATCTCTTCGCGTCAAGATTCCTTCTGCCCATCTCTCGCAGGTATGGCATCATGATGCTTCTTGACAGTTTGTCCTATTACATTGTCTCTAAAGTGTATACATTAATTTTAATTATGTAAACGAGTTTGGAAGAAATTATGTTCATTTTTAATTTAATTGTGGCACTTTCGTTCATTTCATCTAAGTACTCATAAACGTTAAAGAGTGGATGCCTTGGAACAAACTATGTCAGTTGGCAAGACGCTAAGGAGGTTTGTTGTCATGGTTGTCGTATATGTTGCTGTCCCGCGCTGTGCTCCTGTGTGAGATGTTATCTGTATGTAGGTGTGCGGCATGTTTGAGTGCAAGAACTAGACAAGTGCAATGTGGTTTAGATGTAAGGTGAATCACATTTAGGCCAAACCTGGTCTTCAATGGGACAGTTTTGATATGTGGTTGCAACGAGAGAATTAGAGCAGATGTTTAGTTGTGCTGCCAGGCTTGTATATGCTGTGTGAGGTTGAGGCGTAATTTTATCAGAGATGTAGAATGAGTTTAAGTGCATGGAGATTGAGGCTTTGGTAGAAATTGACTTATAAAGTGCAATTCTGTTTAATCTGATGCGATAGACTGTATTAGATTTTATGTGAAGCTGGGTTTGAGACGTTGGGTTAGACTGAGGTGCATGTTTATGCTTGTGTGGCATTTAGGATTACGTAAGGTTGATGCTGCTTTGCGGGGGATAGTTATGAGTATATAGTAAGGTTAACGCTGATGTGTACAGACTGGCCGAGGTGTAACAAAAGACTCAGATTGAGTGGGTCTGGGGTTAAGGTAAAAGTTAAGCTGTGTAAACTGAGGATGGGGTGAACTATTTGATAGGTGTTTACAATCAAGTCAATAAATAAGACGAGGATGATGTGTCCAATCAAGTCACCATCTAATGTTTGGTTGGTGTGTACAATCTACTTATTTGAGTGGCATTTAGAAGTTGGTGTGATTGGCAAGGGTAACCACTTGCTCGATAACACTGTTAGCATATAAACGTCGCATATGTTAACACTATCACCCTTGTTTATGTACAATCGAGTTAATGTGTCAGACGTGATTGGTGAGTAAGATATGCTTGATTACACAATGGCATTTTAGAAAGTGGTCAAGTGTAACATATGTTACATTTGGGATTACACTTTCTTAGTAATGTACACGTTCTAGTACTTTTGGGGTTGAGTCCTATCATCCGGGATTCGAACCTTTACTAAGAAAGTGTAATCCCAAATAAAACATATGTTAAGATATACTTGAATCTTTGGATGAGGCGATAACAGTTCAAGGTGTTGGTGGATGTTGATTTTGAGGGTAAGAAAGGAATGTACAGTCACCTAGTGATGGATAAAACGTACTTCCAATAACTGATATATTTCAATATCTGTTGTGAACTCTACTTTCCTTTTCACATGCGCCCTTCGTGATAAGCCTTTTGACTCCCGACGAAAGACCAATATATTTAAATAATATTGATGTGTTTCGTTATTATCAGTTTCATTATTATAATTATTATCACAGATAAATCTGCCCAAATCTGAATGTCAATCATTTCACCTGACATCACGGGCACAAATCGACATAATTATCATGGGGTGTTGGTATGTGTCTATAATGGCATGTATATCAATATATGGCTATTTTATCTGAGATAATGATATACCTTAGTGCGCCTCACTTGCAACATGACACAGCTGTCTATCAACGCTGCCAAACTAATTTTGTTTTTAGCGTCTTGATTTGAAAGTTGTCAATGCACTGCCTTTTCATATACATTGTGTCAGTTTTTGTTGTTGTTTGTTTGTTTTGGGGTTTTGTTTTGGTCTCTTTGTTGTTTTTATTTATTTAGCCATTTTTCATTTTTCTGGTGAGGGGTAGTGGTGGGGTTAGAGGGGTTGTTTGTTCTATTGTCAAGTAGCGATGCCTAAGTTTCGCCGCTATATGGCCTTCTACGTCCAGTTGAATCTGATTCGGCATAATATCGAGACTGACTATTTTCTGGCGTTTACGTTGTATTAACTCGACGAAGCAGCTTTCGTAACAGCGTATGAATACTTGGGGTTGACGGCGAATTTATCATGTAGTGCAAAATAACTTCCTGGTAGTTTTCCCCACAGAAACACGGCGTCAAATATAAATGCTTCTAGGGGAACATTAGTCTTGTAAAGAAGACAGTGTCGATATATCGCGATTGAAAACCATCAAAAATTTGTTTTTCACAAAGGGATATACCGTGGCCTTAAGCGCATGAACCTAAGCCGAAGGTTCGGGTTCTATTATTTTTACATTGATGTCCATTTACGACACAGCTGAAATATTACCAAAAGCGGCGTAAAATGAATGTCACTCACTCATTTTCCAGGGACAGACTTGAGAGGTAGCAACATGTTTCTGAACATATTTATGAACTGAAATCCTCTTTGGTGGCACGTTTCTGGAGTCCCCCGTCGTGATATAGCGGAAATATTGGTAAAACGGCGTAAAACTATATGAACTTAATCATGAACACTCAGCCGCACCGTCATATTGTTTGTATGAAGGCACATCTGCAGTGATGACTGAGCGATTAGCTTTTGTGCTTAATACGGGACGTAAAGGCTGGAACAGTATTAGCCAGATAAGAAAGGATTGTGTTCATTGAAGACGTTATGTCATCGAACCAACTCAACAATTGCTACTCCTTCTTAACCACAGACGAAAAGTCGCGTCGAACTATTTGTGCAATCATTTGTCACGTCCCCTGATTTTCTGTTTCAATAGCCAGGGGGCTGAACAACCCCAATATTTGCCTGTGTGTGCTGAACAGACGGATGTCATGGCGTCGATGTTTTTCATTATTGTCTGAGTACAAGGCTGTACAGCATGGAGTGTGTCAGCGTGTAAGTGTTGGCTGAGACTGCTGGACCGCCATGGTTCAGGAAGACGTCTCTGTTGACACACAGTACACTTCAACTTTAATGAGACGTTTAATCATTGACATATTGACGTAATGACACATTTAATCATTGACATATTGACGTAATGACAGGTGTAATCAAGATATACTGACGTAATGACACGTTTAAACATTGACACATGGACATAATGACACGTTTAAACAATGAAACATGGACGTAATGACACGTTTAACCATTGACATATTGACGTAATGACACATTTAATCACTGACACATTGACGTAATGACAAATTTAATCACTGACACGTTGACGTAATGATAACCTAATCACTGACACATTGACGTAATGATAACCTAATAACTGACACATTGACGTAATGATAACCTGTCATACTATGTTTACGACACGAGTGCCTAAATATTGGTATTTCCCGAGCGAGAGCGAGGAATATACCGATATTTAGGCACGGGTGTCGTAAACATAGTATGATATGGGCTCGAATATAATTTTCTGTTTACTACCAAATTCGTGAGAAAAAAACAAATCTACTTTCAAACACAGGCTGGCTACACAACGACATAGAAGAAACGTGACGTCATAGCATTGTTCATGACGTCACGTCACCATGACAAAGTGATATTTTGCCTTTGGGTATCGTATGAAAAATATGAACCCCGATATTTTCGCCCTCGTAGGTAATAACACGAAATATGAAACGGTCATAGCAGAACGGATATGGCCTATATATTAAACACTTATTAGCAGAAGCCCAGTTTTAACTGTGTCATAGTTTTTCTCGTTCAACGTTTTAAACATTGTGTAAAAATAACATAAAAACGAGGCTATACATGCTATGGCAGCTTGTATATTTCTATTTTCACCCAAAGTCCCCAGTGTGATGACCGTGCGTGCAGAGGTGGTAGTCATGGCGACTCGGTCGTAACGGTTACATTTCACAATTCTCCACATTGCGTGATTCTGTCCTTGTATATAGCTGTCGGGCTTCACCCTCTCTTAACGAGCATCCTCTGTAAAGAAACTTCCCCGCGATAAGCGCTCTGCGTCCGCTATATCTCACGTCCTGGTATTCAACAGGCGTTAGCCGAGGCCCTATAAGGAAATAAGCTCAGTAGTCTAACCGCATTGACAAAGGACCGTATTAAATGAGCTTACTTAAGCACAAGGTAGTCTCGTGTCAAATGTGTGACATCATGATGATGAACCTTTTGTCTTGGTTAGCCTACCGAATGAAGCCCTCGAGACAGGAATTCAGTTATTTTTGTCAGTGTGTACAGCTGTCTTTTGTCTCGACACTTTTGCATCATCATCCTTTATCGTTGAAGATGGTGAAGAGAGATTTCCCTTATCATTAATGAGATGTTCACCTGGCTGTCCACAGGTGCGGACGGCAGGATAATCAGACGTCCTCACACGGGAAATACTCGCCGACCACCGCCGGACGGAGTTCGAACCCACGTTGAAGGTGAGCAGTAATTGATGAATTTAACTTCAAATGAACGACTTCATTTTGGGGTCAGAAAACGGAATTTAGCATAACACGTCCTCGTGAAATAAACTCTTTTCGTTACAAAGAAGTGTCAAACCTGTATATCTGGATGCAGACATGCTGTGTACATGCGATATGCACCGGTTATCCATATGAGTAAACATTACTGATGTTGAATTCTTGACATACATAAGTTATCAACAGGTGGGTTCATACATATCTACCGTACACCCCCTCATCGGATATATATCAAACTGTTTACACGCGTCAATTTTGTGCATATACATCAGGTATTGTGTAATTATATCAGATACGTCTTTCGTTAAATTTAATGTAACATTTTACCAGTAAATATGTCATATCTATTCCCTCACTTATCTGTTATCCCCTCCCTAATAATTTGATTAGAATCGGTCTTCAGCAACCCATGCTTGTCGAAAGAAGAGACTAACGTGATCAGCTGGTCAGGCTCGCTGACTGGGTTGACACATGGCATCGGTTCCCAATTGCGCAGATCGATGCTCATGCTGTT
>VKKT01002790.1:14018-35316 GCA_008038995.1 Haliotis laevigata | reverse complement strand
CCTGACCACCCGATCCCGTTAGTCGCCTCTTACGACAAGCATAGTCGCCTTTTGTAGCAAACATAGGTTGCTGAAGATCTATTCTACCCCGGGTCTTCACGGGTCGAAAAGAGTACAGAAGGTTGCGAGTTAAAACGAACATTAAAGAAAACGATGGAGAAATGTTATGCTAACGTTTTTGTCGATGCTACACATGTTATGTTTAGGATTACACTTTCTCAGTAAAGTAATGCTATTCATTAGTTGCATGGTACCAGGGTAGACTTTGTCTTGGAATAATCAAAGACATTTATGACAACGTCACGCACTGACTTTGATTTCTGAAAGACATTCGGAGCGGTGGGGTAGCCTAGTGGTTAAAGCGTTCGCTCGTCACGCCGAAGGCCCGGGTTCGATTGGCCACATGGGTACAATGAGTGGTGTTCCCCGCCGTGATATTGCTGGAATATTGCTAAAAGCGGCGTAAAAACCAACTCACTCACTCACTCTGAAAGACATTCAGCAGGTTAGTCTCCTCTTGTACAGAAACATCCACAAGAGAAGCTTTTGGAAGATTAAATGCTTCACCTCACATTACACATATGCAGGGGACCACTAGTTGTGTTAAGGTAATTTCTCACTCTCGACCTGTTTTGGTTGCCTGTTCCCCATTATACGAATGAAAGTTTATAGTATTTTGTTCCTGCTGTGTTTTTGTTTGTTGTTGTTATAGTTGTTGTTGTTGTTGTTGTTTGGTTGTTGTTGTTTATCTTTACTCCAGTCACTCGTTGCAATTTCCCAGTATTCTCCTTCTTAAACAAGTACATTAACATGCTCCAGAAAAACACCCACCCTTACCCAAACACTTGAACCCTCATTAAGCTTCTAACGAAGGAGGTGAATAAACGATTTATCTTCCTTCAGTGACAAGGTGTATCAGTTTGGATGACGTGTGTAGCATCAACCGAGAACACGATCACAGACACACCTATGCGTTATTGATATTATGTATTTGTCAGGCGTTATAAAGAGATGTCACGGGCAAAACATTTCAGTTCAGAGCCGGTTTATATAATCCACAGCCATTTTTCCTTCGCCATGGTCGTTGGAAGAATGTGATTTTGATTCCATGGTGTAAAAACAGTAGATCCTGGAATGATCATGTACAGATTACGCTGTGAACTATTATGGTGTTCCATTACTTACACCTTTGGTCTTGTAGTCGGTTTCGTAGGGTTTACAACATAGACATGTTTCTGTCGACATGTTTTTTCATCTACCCAGATTTAGACCAGAATTATTTTATATGAACCGACTAATTTCACTGGCCCCTCAGATAAAGAATTAATTATAAAAACACTTAGAATATTTTGTAATGCTGAAATGTACCCTGTACATTTTTCGAACTAAACATTTCTCTTACATATCCTTGAAAATGCATTAAAATGTCTGTTTTCTACTTGCAAACATTGGTAAGTACTAGGGAGGCAAAAAAGATCGATAATCGGAAATATCGTCGATGGGAATTGTCAAGTATTACACTCAGCGGGGAGTATAACAATGGTTTATTCACGTTTGCGTGAGTACACACGTGAGCACATGGTCGCCATGCTGCTAGCTATCTGCGCATGCGTGCTCGGGGAGTCTTCCTTAATACCTCCACAGGGACCATTAATTTAGCTATTCTGCTACGGCAGTCACGATACATCTCAGGAATCATTATTATCGATGATCGATCTGTATGACTTATACGATCCATAACCAGCCCTAGTAACTACCACATGCAGCAATTATTCATATGCATGTCAGTTCAAATCGCCACTGTGAGAGAAAAAATCAGTCTAAAATTCAGTTTCTTTTGGGAAAACTAGTCATAGCAAATATTTGAACTAACGACTTAAAACCAGGGATTACATGAGGCCTTCGTGAAAAGGGCACCATGTTATGTTCTGGACTATTAATAGTACCCACAACTCATATTTCAATTACTTGAATTACAGTAATTAAATTACTAGCTATGAAGACTCATGTTTTCTCAAGGTCACATTCATTAAATGTTTATAATGCAATATCTGGAATAACTCAACTAGGACTTCAACGGAAAACCCAAAGTTTAATTCAAATAACTGAAAAAATGTTACTTAGTAAAGTTTACGGGGTAAGAATAGTAATCGATATTGCCTTTTGGCAAGTTTTGGGATACAAGTGCCTCATTAAATGTATTGGGGCTGGCTTGTGAAATATCTTATACAAACCTAAGAGAGCCCCAGATTTAATGATTTTACTGATCTGAATGAGAAGCATCCACCCTCGTTAACGTATAAAAGGCCGTTGAAGGAGCTGTGTGATAAACAGGCAACATGCAGGGACTACTCGCATTCGTGGTGTGGATTCTTGGTTCCACCCAAAGAAATATGCAAGCTGTAAACGGCAATCCTGTAAATGTAACTACTACAAGCTTTCCTTTTAACAACACAACAAGAACTGGCACAACGCTGAAGGAGCTAAGCACCGAGGGAAACGTTGAAGAAACAACGCTAGTGCCAACAGATACAACGTCCTCAGATGGCGCATGCAACAGCACCTTCAACTGTTCATCAGATTCCATGACTTCTGTGAAGAACAACGTACCTGCCCAAAAGTTTATTTGGTACGAAACCTATTTGGCTGTTATGAAATATAACAATCCTATAAACGTCTTTTTGTTTATGTTGGCCTTCGTCTTGAATGGTTTCAACATCGTAGTGTTCATCTCACAGGACCGGAACTCGACCAATTTCTACCTCATCGCAATCAGTGTAATGGACATCCTGTATGCAGGCTGTGTCTTGGCTAAAACCCTATATCACATGTCTACGGATGATATCAACACATTCTACTTCAGCACCTACATCATCTACATCGAACTGTACTTCAGACCGGTGTTCCAAAGAACCATCTTCTTTCTTGTGTTCCTGGTGTCTATTGAGAGACTGCTCGTGGTAGTCTTTCCCCTGAAAGCTAAAAACTTTGTGTTCATGAGACGCCCCAAGTCTATAATCATGACAGCATTCTTGATCCCTTCCGTGTACTACATCTTCAGTCCATTCCGTTATAAGATGGAAACCACTACAGACCAAACAAACGCTACGATATACATTGTTGTTGCAACACATCACGATCAGACGTTCCTCCGAGGCATGAGCACTACAGGTAATTTCCTATTTGTCTACGCACTTCTCATTGGAGGACTGTTCCTTAATCTACTTGTGGTTTGCGCCCTGAAACTTCATTCCAAGAAGAGACAACAGATGAAGACTACGGTAGACACGGACAAAACCGCAAGACGAGAAAGGCAGACAACAGTGACGATCATCASCTCCAGTTCGGTGTTCCTCTTCCTGGCCCTTCCACATGCAACCAACGCCATGGCTTTCAGTCTGTTCCCGAGCATATACGGGCCGTACACGCGTTACCAATACCTGTTTGCATCGATACAGGCTCTATGCTCTACACTGACGACCCTGAGCCTTTGTACAGATTTCCTTACCTACATCTGGCTCAGTACAAGTTTCCGCACCACCTTCTTCAGAATCCTTCGTATCAGGCAGACTTCAGCTCCAACCAGATATACTGACCAGAACACGGACCGTACACATACATCGTAGATAAATATAACTACATGATGACGTCTTTGGATCTGAAGCTATAGAGCTATGAGAACTTTGTGACATTCTGAAGTGGTAGACATTCTGTTTGAGTGTGGTGTTTTATTCTCGTTATGGTGAGTGCATACCTTATGAGTTCAATGTTCGTTTGTTTGTCTTTGTGCATTTGTCACATCAGTTTTATTCGCTGTACTCACATGTAACAACAGTACTTTTGTTCAGGTACAATGTTAATTAATGTTAAATCAGGACAGCAATTTAACCTAAAAAACCCGCCGTTCAATGTCTTATAATTTCGTAATTTGAAGTTGACACAGATTCCCGAACGTTGGTTGGTTGAAAGAGTGGTCATGTGATCTAACTTTCATGGTTCATTACTCTTGAACCCCAATAATCTTCCTGCAATTGGTGATGCCAATGTCGCGAACGAACCTGTTTCAAGTCACCCCAATTTTGGCAATGTCACTACCAAACGGATTGCCGAACATTGGTCCTTTTCACAAGAGTATAATGTCTCGAGCTTTTCTGGTCTGTGGTCTGTTTAACAACTGTTCAATAAACAATCACAAATAACAGAACACATGAACGAGATCTGCTCCCCATTCGCCACGCCGCATAACTTCGAAGTCGGTCAGTGTATTATTACGCGGTCAAACGAATCCGTCAAAGTGAAAAGGTACATTGCCAGTTTGCTATTGATATTTGTTTCTGTTTGATATGTTATTGATGTTATACTTATTAAAGCAATTTCAAACCTCATGACGAATTTGTTGTTATATTTTAAAGATCGAATACTTTGTGAACTATTTCTTCAAGGATTGGGATACATGTGTAAACAAATCGCCTAGTATACACACATCGCTGTAATACGATCTTGAACAGAATGGCACTACAACATTTTACAGGCATTAAACACATCACTGTAAACAATGATCATGTAGAGGTGGGTTAAAGGTATGTGTGAACTTCAAAGTTCGAAATTATATTTCGAGAGTTTGAACAACGCTTTGACATCGTTCATTTTCAGTGCAACCACACAAACTGACATTCAATTCTTAAGTAAACACATTTAGAAAACTCCTCCACTAATAGGCGACATTTGTCATCACGGCAAAATTAGATTGTCTTTATGAATATAGTGATAAATATACCACATAAAGTGAAGTGTCTTTGATACATGTCTTACAGCAGATATGCCCGAGTGGAGATTCACGTTCAGAAGAGGTCCCAGTTCCCATGTTTAGCTTGTTCTCCATCAACCAACTGATGGTTAGTGACAACACTGATTCACATTATTTTCAGAAATTGGAATTCCCCAAATGTTGTTGTGTAACTTTTCGCTCGATTGTCAACGTAAATCACGGGACATACTGACGTTCATCGGGCAATGAACGACATCTGTGCTGTGTTGCCAGAGCTTATTTTGGTATGCACTTAAACATGATCGGGGTAAGAAGCTTCACAAACCTCCTCTTAATATGATATGGAGTGTTGCCATGTGCATACAGCTCAGGTCACAATCGAGTGATTCCTGAGATTTTCTAGGGCTTAGTCCTGCCCCACAACGAAACGTGATAAATGTGGTCTCACCTTAAGCAAGTGAGTTTGTTCAAACTTGCCTCTGTTCACCCAGCAGAAAATGGTACCTGGTGGGATAGGTCATGCGACTAACAGACAGACTGGGTTATCCGGGGTCATAATCGAAGCGCTTTGAGCATGTCCCTGTGACGTGGAACGGCTCTATATAAATTGCCTATCATTATTCTTATAAAATTGGAGACGAGCTTCGCAGAGCTACATGTTAGAGTGAGTGGACAGACGGCTTCACCGATGGAACATGCATCTATGAAATCCATGTGTTATCCCAGGACTGACGGTTTGTCATATTACTGTTAATGAGTCCCGGTTGAATTTAGATTTCCCAGACAGGCGCAACAGAGCGCTGAGTATACGGAATAAATTGGTTGTTTGGTTGTTGTTTAACACCGCACTCAGCAATTTCAGGCTATAGGGCGGCGGGCTGTAAATGTAGAGTCTGGACCAGACAATCCAGTGATCAACAGCATGAGAATCGATCTACACAATCGGGATACGAAGCCATGTGTCAAACAAATAAGCGAGTCTGATCACCCGATCCCGTTCTTCGCCTCTAACGACAAGCATGGGTTGCTCAACACCAATTCTCACCCGGATCTTCACGGGTAGACGGAGCGAGCGTTTTAACGTCGTTAACGTTAGACCGAACTATTGTAGACATATTACAGAAATAAACCAACGTTATAGACAACCCATGGCACACAAACATATGTTAAAGGGAGTCTGTCACACTCAACAACAACCATACACATATATGTTGTTCTCTGCACTTTCAGATATTGTTCACTAATGTTAAGCTGCACAGCCTTTAATAATTTACAATGACACGTTCTCCATATTTCAGAACCAAAGCAGAGTATAGTCACTACCACTGCATAAATATTTTGAATAAATCAGAGCATGGTGTGTAACAAATCTTTCTCTAGCATCCATTTAAAGATATAATAGCGTTTTGGTCGAGTGTTGGTATTCGTCCTCAATCGACACACTGTCAACTGTCTGAGTAAGTGAGTGAGTGACTGTGGGTGTGAGCTGGATGTGGAATGGAAGCCCAGAGTATACGTCGTCAACCACGGTGGTGAAGGAACACATCTACGCACAAAGAATCGGTGCGCCTCGACGACCCGACTACACCACAGGCCCTCGTCTCTTTGCGAAGAATAAAGATTGTTTGTAAAAAAAGTTTTGAGATGACCCCCGACTTGAAATGCTTCACAGGTACCATGTGAGAAAATCCTGGCATTGAAATGACAGATCCTGTCGTCTTTATTGGCATAAATTCTTAAAATGGTGAATTCTTCCTGTACTATTATTCTTCAGCATGAACTGTAATGACGATAACTTCCATAGACAAGTCCGCCGCCATATAGCTGGCGTAAAACTCAACTCACTCACTCCAAAGACAGGTCATTTTTAACAGTGAATCGCAGAAAATGGGGAAGCGATTTTTTCCTTTATGGAAATTTGAACTACCGATACATTTCTTCATCAAATTGATATCTGATTACCCATATGGGCAAATAATGTCGATACAGTTCCATTTGCGCTGAGTGAGTTAAGTTTTACACTGCATTCCAGCTATACAGAGGCGGTCTGTAAATATTCGAGTCTGGACCAGACAATCCAGAGATCAACAGCATGAGCATCGAATTACGCAGTTGGAATACGATGACATGACCACCCAATCCCGTTAGTCGCCTCTTACGAGAAGCATGGCATTTGCGCTGAACAGGAACATGAAAGTATGCATGCATAAATAATAACTATGAAAATATACATAAACACGAACCTATACAAAAAAATGAGCATATATATGAACATGATCGTGAAAATATGCAAGAACACAAACACAAACGTCAGTACAAATAATTCTGTTCCGAGTTGCCAGGTCCGTGTATTAACCTGCTCATTGATTCGATTGGTTCATCCTAAGAAAAGCTTTCATTAATTATATGTCATGGTTTCCCAGTTGTGTAGATCGATGCTCATGCTGTTGACCACTGGACTGTCTGGTCCAGACTCGATTATTTACAGCCCGCCGCCATATAGCTGAAATAATCCCGAGAGCGGCGTTAAACAACAAACGTCAAGCACTGATTATTCACAAAGAATGTCCATGTCCTTTTAAACAATAATTAACTGTCGTGACACTGTAACTTACTCACTCAATAAAATTTCAAATTTGATATCACATCAAAATGTTATAAAGTTTCTAAAACTGTGGTAGTAGCTGCATATAACGGTTGTATATGTGAAAGGGATTATAAATAGGTTCAGAAGAAAATATCTTTTTTTACTGTGACGCGACTCCAGCTTTATTCTATGAATACCGCGGTAATAGACTGAATTGGATACTGTACACGGTATTCTTCTATCTGTGGCTGTTTTGCAGCTCCTATGGATGCTCCTATCTGAAGGTGTAGCGGATGAGTTAGAAACCGAAACCTATTGTTTTACAAATACAGGGATCAAGTGAACAAGTACTGTATGATCAATCAGTCAAGTGAGTGAAAGGTCATTTCTCTCGCAATTTGCTTCCTTTCATTTCCAGTATGTTGTTCAGACAAGATTTAATATTTACAATTGTTCGCATTGTTCATAGAATAGCCAACCAAATTCATATAATCTCTACATCACCATGCCCATTACAGTAAAGGCAAACACGACTCTGAAGAACAGATTGGTCCAGTTAATCCTCAAACAAACAGGAATGTGGCCTGGGATTGGTCAATGCGTGTTATTTTATAGTATTTGACTTCACAGAATATTACACAACCGCTTCTTCTTGTTTTTCTGCGACGTCTGAGCTGCACGAACTGCAGTTTCAAATATGTTAACCACACCTTCATTTGTCTTCGCAGAACACTCGCGGTAAGTTACAGCTCCGATTTTATCCGCCATATTTTGTCCTGCTTCCGGTTTAACCGGAAATTGTTTGCTCTGCGCCAACCTAGCCTTGGTGTGGTCATCATTGCGCAGATCTTTCTTGTTACCGACGAGGATGACGGGAACGTCAGGGCAGAAATGCTTCACTTCCGGGTTCCACATCTCCTGGATGTTATCAAAGCTGTCTGGACTGTCGATAGAGAAGCACATGAGTATAACATCTGTTTTTGGGTAGGACAGTGGGCGGAGGCGATCATACCCTTCTTGGCCTGCCGTATCCCACAGCGCCAGGTTAATCTACAACAGAAATAAGGTCAGAAAATATTATCAGGTATGACATGCCGAAAAGTGAAAAGTAAAACAAAACCTAGACCTCTGTGATCTTTGTATAAGCATGTCACAACTCAGTAGCTCACCCCAGTTGTGAAAGCGTTCGCTCGTCATGCCAAGGCCCGGGTTCGATTCCCCACTTGAGTACAACGTGTGAAGCCCATTTCTGGTGTCACCTTCCGTGATATTGCTGGAATATTGCTAACAGCGACGTAAGACCATACTCACACATTCACTATTTAGTGTTGAAGTAATCATATACGCATCTTGGCAAGCACAGCCAACAGTAGGACAAGATTTTGCGGTCTGGAATCCCTGAGGTGAATTAAAAGGGGACATACATTACCGCCACAGCTGCCCTTGGCCGTAACGGTCAGGATCAACTTCAATCTAAAGTCCACGGCCCAGTTGTTCAAAACGCCGTTATTTTAACGTACCGTAAGACACTAACGGTCCGTTAAATAGTTAACGAAAAGTTAGTTAACAGTACGTTAAAAATTTACTGGAAGTTCTTTTGCAGGGCGTTAACTAATGGTATGATTAGAGGTTAACAGCCTGTTAAGGACCTAACCATTACCCACAATTCCTTGCACACTGTCCCATGATTCCCTGGCAAAATGGCATCGCTACCAGAAGCACCTGAAATGACCCCAATAACCTCTGGCTGTAAAAAAATACAGAAGAAAAAAACATTTCAGTGCCGAGGAAGAGAATGTCATTCAGCCAATGTTTCAGGAAAATGCTGAGATTCTTAAGTAATAATATGAGCAATAAGGCCAAGGCTGCAATCTGGCAGAAAATAACAGATTGTGTAAGCAAAGGCGTTTGCCTCCGTACTGTTGATAAAGTGAAGGAAAAATGGCGAAACATGTACCTTTTTGTTGTCTACTTCGATGACCTTTGCACAGTTCTCAAATATTGTTGGCACGTATACCTCCGGAAACGTGTCTTTCGCGTACACCATCAGAAGACATGTTTTTCCACAACCGCCGTCTCCTATAACAACCATCTTCATCGTGGTCGCCATTTTAATTTCCTGAAAGTAAATCAAGATCTTTTCACTGGTTTCTTTTCAATTACAACTACTGTAAGCAGCGGTGAAAGCTTAATGCGTCTGTACCCCATAATGGTGGGCATGGAATGACTATTCTCATCACGTACCCGTACTCGCATCATCCTCGACAATACAGGGTATTATATTGTCGTTTGTCATGATAAACACCCTGGGCCGTTTCGGAGACGACTGATTGAGTATCGTTTTATGCCGCTTTTAGCAATATTCAAACAATAACGCGGCGGGGGCGGGGGCGCCAGAAATGGTCTTCACACATTGTACCCATGTGGGGAATCGAACCCGGGACTTCGGTGTGATGAGCGAACGTTTTAACCACTAGGCTACCCCACCGCCCCGTTTCGGGAGTGACTTTATCACATCCACCCTATCTCCCATGTAGCTCCAGGGTAGCTGATCGTATATTTAACGTCATGACGTCAGAAGAGGTTCTGGTTTTCGAATGTATCGATGGCATCCATAATATTATACTGAAAATAGTGAAAGCTGATGTCTCACACAACATTCACTCACTAACTGTAAGGGCTATGGAAAAAATAGCTACTTTAATTCACAATTCTGCATTAAAGACTAATGACTATTATTCACCGATTAAAATAAATAAAATAAAATGCAGCAAATTGGGTTCGGGTGATCTTTTCAAAGTCAAACCGATTAAACTCATCGTCAGGTCTTTCGCCTTTATAGGTAGAACAGAGAGCCAATTCAAATTTGTGTTCTCCCAGGAAGCCCGCCAAGTCAAACCCACCCAGAGCTGTGCGGAGAATGTGGAGAAGACTACCCAGCACTACAGACTTTAGAGCATTACAAACAGTGTCAGAATGGTTGTGTTCCTGGTACTCTCTCAATATTAGTGAGCAGATAGAGGAAATGTCGGACCGAAAATTCAGTGAGTGAGTTTAGTTTTACACCGCACTCTGCAATATTCCGGCTACATGGCGGCCGACTGTAAATATACATTTAATCGAGTCAGGACCAGACAATCCAGTGATCAGAAGCATGAGCACCGATCTATCCAATTTGGTGGCATGGGTTAACCACGGGAGTGTGTGTGTGTGTGAGGGGGGGGAGGGGGAAAGAAAGAGCCGGCTTGTATACGGGACTATTCCAGACAATTTCATAGCTATTTTCCATGTCGACCTACATTTTCTGGATCGAACCATGGACAGCGCGAGCAGACAAAACAAAACGCTTGTCGCAACGATAAAAACGTTTCTAGGCATGCCATCTTGTCGCTTAGGATACTAGTTTTGTTATTATTCATAGTATGATTATTGTTTTATAGTCACATTTTCCATGCTAACGATGACCGAGATATCGTCTCCATGTTATAATACTGTATACAACAGATCTGAAACATGTTAGCTGCACCTGTAGTTTCTGGACGGAGGGTGCGTGGTTGACAAACTGCGCACATGTGAGTACTCGAACCCGGATCTGGGACATGAAACGAACAAATGCTGGATTGTTGTTACAGCCTACAAACAACTCCCAACAGACGCATGTACTGGAACAGCCCAGGGTGCTCTCACATGACCGACTGCAACATAATGACAGTCGTGAAAGAGGGGTGCTCAGTATTGTCGCCATGCTTGAATGGAGTCGGGTGGAAACAGGATGTGTAAAACTCTTGAAGGGTACAAGCTGGCAAATACCCAATATGTGTATGTGTGTGTGTGTCATGTGTGTGTGTGTGTGTGTGTGTGTATAATTTTTAAGAGAAACCATTTCCCTTAAAAATGTCGAAGACGTGTTGTATCTTGCTCTGTATTTCAGTGAATGTTTCACACAGCTAGACATGTATAAACAATATGCTTTTTGTATTAGTAGATTGTAAACAATCCTCAAGAATTACGGTTTGTCGTGGTTGTGATTATCAAATTTAGCAGTGTTATGACACCCGTGAACGTGCTATATTATTTCATTAAACCACATCGTACCTGGATGTCTATGAGCAATGAACCTCTCGCTTCATTGGTAACATACGGGTACAACCCGGAAGTTGACACTGATCGCTCTCTCGTGTACAAAAGTGTGCCTGTCAGGTGCTTATCGGGTGCTCATAGTATATGATGCTTACCTGGTGAACGTGTTGAGATAGAACAACGGTCCAATGAATGGCTGGGATTACCGCGCTCCTGTCTTGGTTCAGTTGTACTAGGGACACAAGTCGCCAGGAGCATGTCACGTACATATAGGCCGTTCGAACGACGCTAAATATAGACAGTTGTTTTGATTGGTCGCAGTCGCTCGCAGCTATTTTCTTTGACACACATCACCATTACTATCTTTAGATTTACACCAGTTGGAAATAGTCACTATGATAGTACGTCTCTATTGAATCTCGAATAATCACACACGTATTTTGTCTTCAACATAAGCCTAATACAAATTACACGTGTTAATTACTTACACTTGCATATGCGCATGCGCGAGGTAAATTCAAAGTGACGAGAGGGAAAATATGTACTGAATCTATGTTTTAATCAGATTATATCCAAAGAAGATCTCCAAACCAGACATGGGAATATCTCTAAATGCTTGAAGAAGTAGGATCTGAGGTTTCGTTCCACCAAGAGGTCTCAAACAGATAAGTAAAATCTTACCATACGATCCCGAGTTGGACGCCATTTATCGACTGAATTTAACCACTCCTTTGCTCTCGTCAGTTTTGGTCGTTTGTTCAGTAATTGTTTCCTCATTATGGTCAGCTGCTGAACCAGATCTCCAGACAAGGATCCATCAAATGTATTTTATATCCTGTCGCCACGTACTGTAACATTGCCACTGTCAACAAGTCACGAAATCAGGAGTATGTTCCCCTATCCCGTGCTCCTTGCTGTCTGGTCGAGGAAGAAACTCCACTGTGCTCTGCAGCAAAATTAGCATCTATCGCTAACAATTATCCAGTAAAAATCGAAGAGCTGCAGCCATGTTTCAAGTTGTTGTCTGTCATCACCATCTTGTTGTTGCGTTCAGGCGAGTCCAATCCCGGCCCTGGTACATGTGACTGTTTCTCTCCTCAAAAGCAACTGAAACGTACAACTGCAGACAGTGGTACTAGCTCTGATTTTGAGAAACTTCTTTCAGACATTAAAGGGGTCTCATCTAAAGTGGATCACTACCTATCTGAGTTGTCATCCAAGCTTTCAGCAATGTCCCAATCCATTACATCTCTTACTGAACCCTTGGCATTGCGACGCTTATGAACAAAGTTGACCACCTTGAAAATCAGAATAGTTGCAATAACTTACTTGTTGGCGGTGTTGCTAAAACAAGCCAACCAGAAACATGGAAGGACTGTGAGAACTGTTTTCGTGACATTATAAGAGACGATTTGAAAATGGAAGACTCTGTAATGAATTTAGATAGACGTCACTGGATAAACAATGGTGGAGTTATCACAATGAAATTTAGAGATTTCAGTACAAAAGATTCTGTTTTGTGTAACAGTAAACTCCTTAAAGATAATGGTGTCAGCGTGTCTGAGGGGCTTTCCCTGTCAATTATAAATAGACGTAAAATGTTAAAAGTAGAAATAGGCAGAGCGCTGCGCAAGGGGAACAATGCCGGTTACGCTTTGACAATGTATTTGAAAATGGCGAGGTTTTACCGTATGATCTTGACAACAACTGTGTGGTTGAAATCACCAAAAACACGCTCTTATGCTCCATTTTAAACAGGTCCACGTGAACATAGAGAACAGGAGTCTCATTCCCGGTCAGGTCCACGGATTGTCCTGATCTGCGCCAAGAGATCAGGAGGCAGCAAACCAAGGGCACCGAGAACAATGGGGAGCCTGACGATATGTGCTTGGGATGCAAGCAAGACATTTTAAAGGCGAGGTCCACATATTTGGCATGCTTTTCCTGAATCTTGCCAATCACATTGCTGTCAAAAGGGACAGAAATTTCAGTGATATAAATAAATTCATTGGCTTTATCGAAAAGGACAAGATCAGGTTTGTTGGCAGAAATTCTTCTGAGGGCTGTAAATGGGCCTATTCCAAAGAAGTTTAAAAGCATCATTGTCCATGAGGCTCTAGACATGTTCAGGGTCGTACTCGGGACACCGGTTCAGAGGTTGTGATACTAATCATGTCTTATCGTTTATGACACGGAATGTTCGTGGTCTTGGCAACAAAATTCACAATAAAGATTTTATTGATTTTTGTTCTTCGTTCGACACTGTTGGATTAACAGAAAATATGGAATAATTGTGCAAAATAAATAATAGACCATTACTTCACCCATTATACAGTTTATTTGCATCAAAGAGAATACCAAAGTAGTGGTGGAGTTTTGCTTATTGTCAGAAGTACAAATGTACTTGGAAGAAAGGGGTTTAGTATGTTAATGCTACCAGGTTAATGATACTTTCACTGGCAGCATTTATGTCCTTTTGGACTCCAGAGTTTTTGGGTTTTCAAAGGATATCTTACTTGGTGCTATCTCCGTACATCCTCTTCAATCAAGCCTGATACTCATGATCTCCCCATGGGTACAATGTGTGAAGCCCATTTGTGGTGTCCCCCGCCGTGATATGGCTGGAATATTGCAAAAAGCGGCGTAAAACCAAACTCACTCACTCACTCACTCACTGATACTCATGATGTAAAAGGGATAGAATCTATTGTGTCACGTCTTCTTCAGTTTCGGACGCAGTTGATGTGATGTTGTGTAATAATTGCAGGATTTTCAACGCCAGAACAGGTTCAGTGGAAGATTATATATTACAAGATGACGATAATAGTGACAGGAATATTAATATTTTAAATGACATGAATTGCAACACAGATTCATTTAATGTCTTAAGGTTTTCAAGAGATAAGGAAGTCAACAACTTTGGTAAAGATTTGATTAATTCGTACTGTTTGTATGGCCTCCACACGTTCCGTGGTCGTTTCCCGTGTGATCCTAACGGCAGTTTCGCATGTTATACCCTGTATGGGATCTTGTTGATTATATTCTGTGTTCAACGATTATATTTGACTCAAATGATAACTTTGAACTACATTCTCGTACAGATTCTGATCACTTTCCTCTTTCGTGTTCTATTAACAACACGTTAAATCACGTAAATGAGGTATAGGAAGACGCTGTTTTCCCGATAGAAATACACAAGTGGAAAGCTCCATATTCCTTGAATACCTTAGTAATAACATGTCCAGGGTGGGTGTGAATGATTAGCAAATAATGATACGCCAGCAGCTGTTAGTCTTCTTACAAATTTAAAAGAAAGTGTCTAGACCAGACAATCCAGTGATCAACAGCGTGAGCATCGATCTACGCAATTGGGATACGATGACTCCTGTCAACCAGGGCCTCCTTTCACAAAGCACTAAGGTGATCGTAAGTCACTTAGGTAACCTTAGTGCAGTGTTAAAGAATGGGAGTTAAGGTTAACCTTAGTAAAGGTTGCTTCGTGAAAGGAGCCTCAGGTCAGCGAGCCTGTCCACCCGATCCCGTTTTTTGCCTCTTACGACAAGCATGGGTTGCTGAAGATCGTATTTAACCCGGATTTTCACGGATGACTCAGAGGTCAAGCTATGACATGACCCAGAATATGCAGAATATGTAGGGGGCGTTATAGAAATGAAAACGTTCAGATAGTCTTACAAAGGCCCGAACTTTGTAAACCTCAGTAAACAAATTGTTGTAACACTTGTATAACGCTCTTTGAAATCGTCAAAGAGCATGCTCAACTATCTCAAATGTTGTGAAAGGTAATCTATGCCGTACAAACCAAGACCGAAGCCATATAGTGCTCGACACATAAAGGAGTGAATGAGTGAGTTTAATTTTACGCCGCCTTAGCAATATTTAAGCAATTTCACGGCGGGGAACACCAGAAATGGGCTTAACACATTGTACCCATGTGGGGAATCGAACCTGGGTCTTCGGCGAACGCTTTAACCACTAGGCTACCCCACCGCCCCGACACAGAAAGGAAAGGAAGGGGTGTTGGGCAACTGTATGTTTGTTGCTGAACGCCGCACTCAGCAATATTCCAGCTATATGGCTGCGGTCTGCAAATAATCCAGTCTGGACCAGACAATCNAGTGATCAACAGCATGAGCATCGATCTACGCAATAGGGAACCGATGACGTGTGTCAAGCAAGTCACTGAGCCTGGCCACCCGATCCCGTTAGTTGCCTCTTACGACAAGCATGGGTTGCTGAAGACATGCCGAGCTGTATATAACATTGTGAATAACTTGTTTCTCATTTTAATTGTTATTATTGAGATTTTAATTTCAATGTACAATGGAATTGTGCTGTAATAGTATTCTGAAAGGTGTTTGGTAATAAAATACAAAACACATATGACGAAAATGATATGATGATGAAGCCCAAAGCCGTGAGAACGCTGGCGATGGTTATTCCTTGTTCCCGGAACAGAATTCGGATCTTGTCGGCCAACGTGGTGTCCTCGTTCTAGACTAAGTCGATGGTTTCGCGGACGCGGCTGATTTGCAATCGGAAGGCTTCCCGGTTGGAGGAAGCACCTTCCAAACTGGTCAGTCTCTCATCTTCCAGGTCGCGCAATCTTATTTCGATGATGTTTTTCATGGCTTCGTCGTCGTCCATGATCCTGACATTTCTTTTCTCGCGAGCGATGTGCTCGTTGATTCGGTCAGTTTACACATGTTGTTCACGAGTTCTCCGTGCACGTTTTTTCAAGGCTTCGTCTACACCCCGAAGTTCCCTAAGAGGAAATTCGAAACCGGGCAAGGGTTCGTTCGAGTACGTGACCAATATTTTTTCGATTTCGTCCAATGCTTCTTTGGCGCGCTGGGGCACTTCTCTCGGATCAGCAGCGCTAGCATCACCGAGTTCGGTCCTTACGTTTTGCAGATCTCGGACGACCTTCGGCGGAAGTTGTTTGGGTCGTGCGCTGCCGTAATCTGGCAGGTTTAGTTCGTCGCGGATCAGTTGACTACCGCCATGGTGACTGGCTAGCGTTAACAGGGCGAGCGGTTTTCTCGTGTTTGTTCATGACATCGACATCCGGATGAGCTTTCAATCCCATCGTTGTCGATTTTGAACTTTGGATAGTTGCGACCCAATGGTTGAACGTAATTTTTATCGTGCTTTAAAACATCGTAATACTCGTCCACAGCCTGCCACGGTATCGCCCATGAACGAGGTGTTTATGGCTGCTGTATCATTGTCGCTCAGCTGGTGTACGTCAAAATCGTCCATGGGAATATCGTCAGCCACTTTATTTATTTTTTTATATTAAACTTACAATATACATAGTTTCAATATAAACAATGTCGCATTACGGACGAAAGCTAGATCCTTTCCAAAGATCGAGAGAACCGCTCGGTGTCAAATCCGTGCGTCAGTCGGTGACGATCACCAACAATCCGAGCACGATCGATCAAAACCAAACGCTGCTGGTTCGATTCCTCAACCTGGGCGCGAACGACGTCATCGTCCCCGGCACGACTCGACTGGCTTTTCAGATCACGTTGGAGTCCACGACCGACAAAAGGGCACGATCGTGAACAACCTGGCTCATGCCATCGTCAAGAAAACCACCATCAAAATCAGCGGGAACCAGGTGCTGAGCATCGACGACAGCGACGTGTTTTACTGCTACGCGGACCTCTGGAGAACCTTGAACAAACGCGATGACATGGCGTATCAAGGACTTTGTGGGAATAACGACGTACCGAACGAAATCCGTGTGGGGTACGGTTTCACGCAAGACCAGCTCGGCAATATAACAGCAGGAGAAATAGCCTTCGCCGATGCGTACGGGAATCGGTTTTGCATACTGCTCAACATCGAGCTGCTCAAGGGGCACATGCCGTTTTACCAGGCCACGCTGGGCGACAGGCTGAAATACGAACTCACGTTCAACGACTACGGCAATGTAACCTTCACGCCGGACGACACCGAGGCCAGATACGTTGTCGGCAACATCTCGATGGAGTTCGACATGGTCACGAGCACGGAACTGGCCAGGCAGATTTGCCACCAGTACTCGGGAAAGCTGTCCATCCTGGAGATGGTTAAAACAAGGAGATGGTTAAAAAACCAGACGCGCTGTCGTACCTGGCTTTCTCAGGCTGACACACCAAGCACAGCGTTTGGGTTTTGACGCAGAAATTCAACTCGGTGCTGAAAGATTTACGGGAACAGACGCGGTGGGTCGCCTGTTTAACTGCAAGGACAGGGATTCGTTCGATGAGTGCTTGCGAGAAGACGACTTGATCTCGAGCAAACGAGAACGAGTGAAGAAACAACTCGCCGCAACGAAACACACCAAACTCCTGTTGAAAACCGACCTACCCCTTGCCTATAAAGTCTGCTAGCTTAAAAGCAAAATTCTAGCAAAAACTAGCATAACTCAAGCAAAAACAAAACTATCGTTTTGTGCAACTTGACTTTCATCTCGCTGTGTTTCGCGTGCATCGCATTTTATTTTATTAGACTTAAATATCGCTTGTTACATAATAAGATGGAGTCCGACGAACTGCTCAAACAAATGTTGGATGATGATGATAATAATAATAAAAACGACAAGCAAGAGAGACTGGTGGCACTCGCGGACAGCGGCAAAGCCAAACAATACTTGGGTCGGGGAGGCGACCACACTCCCGATAAAATTCACAAAATGCCAGCCGAAGAAATCGACAAGCTGTACACGAGATACGAAGCCAGACTCGGCGCCGAAATGACGAAAACCATAGGGTCTGTCATAACGCAGGTTTACGCCGGCGTAGCATCGTACTTCCTTCCCATTTCACCTGAACGTCGACTTTACCTGTGGGAAGATCTCAAGAAAGATCCGTTCATCAACCGCGCTTTGAGCGCCGTCAGCTGCGTGCTGTACCACAGCATGTTTTTGGCTCCGATGACCGCAGCGATCATAACGGCATCATCACGGCAAAGCATTTTCAATTTAAAGAAGAAACAAATAATAATGATAATAATATACAACATGGATGTGCACCCAGAGGAGAAAACGCCAACACCAACGGAGGGGGAAGCAACGACGACACCGATACGACAAGTCACCACCACCAAGAATCCTAAAAAAGTTGCCGCCGGCAGAAGGGTGGTTTAGCCAAGCACCACTTAAATAATAATACTCTGTGGATTGTTGCCGCCGTGGCAGAAACGGGATTAAGCGTGGTCGTCATCGTTATGCTACTATATAATAATAACAAGCAACCACCACACCAACACAACAGCAGCAGACGACGCAATCACAATTAGAAATAAATCCGCTAGCTATGTCATAAAGAAATTATATATATATATTATATATATACACACGATGTCGTCTGAAGGAAAAACATTCGTCAACGAAGCATATCACGCCGCCGTGGTCGCCGGACTAACTGTAGGTAACGCTCGCTTAACGAAAATGGTTCTCAAACAGCATACGATCAAACACGATTTCAACGTGCGGGAAATGGGCATGCTCGTCATGGAATTAGGGATGGCGATGGCCACCAAAGACATTCTCATGAAACAAGGAATTATACCGGAAAATATTTTGAAGTAATATTATAATATTTTAAAAAAGAAATGGCTACGATCGCCATGTTGGTCGGTGGGGCATTAGTCAAAGACCTCGCATTTTCAGGCAGCAATTATCTCTTCTCCAAATTACGAACGTCGAACGCGGCCGAAATGGAAGCGGAACGTAAACGTCACGATTTGGCCTTGGAGAAACTGCAACCCGCGCAAGCTGAGTATGCCAAAACACGTGCAGAGAATACAGTTCATCAACAACCAACTCTCGCACGAAAACCACACCGTTCAAACATTCAAGAACGAGAATACTACCTGCTCACCGGCAAACGACTCAAACCTGTCGGCAATGAACCAACCCTCTCACAGTTTTGCACACCTTCCATGGAACAGGAAGACCGGGAACTGATTTTCGTGACGCTGGGTCTAGCGGCGACCGTGTTCATCACCAAACAAATAGACTAAAATATATTTATGTGTAAATATCTATAAAGATGGGAAGACGTGCACCTTATAACCGTACCGTACGTGCTGCTAGGAAAAACCGAAACCTGCGACAAGAAATGCACCACCGAATTTTGCGGCATACACATGATGTCCATACGAAAGGGTTTCGTGAATTACACGTGCGAAATGTGCGGTGTCGTCGTTGCAAATACCACGGAGCGGACGTGGTACGAGGCTATCTCATCTACTTGACGAAAAGAGACTATCTCAACGAACGCAACCAACTGCTCAGAAGTACAGGTCGTGGTAATCGCCCAAATTCTTGCAGCCCAGTTTGTCACACACGTTAATCGTGTGCGTGTAATCGTCCCGAGAGATATTGGAATCGGTCAAGTTGCTGTAAAAGCGGTCGATGGGAGGTAATCGCGTCTCGTCAAACTTAGACCAATCGTCCATGTACCTGGACGTGCTGCTGGTGGCCGACGTGTTCGAGATATTCAGAAAAACGTGCTAGAAACAGCACGACCTGGACCCGCGTGGTACTTCTCATGCCCCGGTCCCTCTTGGGACGCCTTGTTGAAAAAGACTGGCGTGGAGCTGAAACTAGTGACGGATTACGACATGCACCTGTTCGTGGAGAAAGGCTTGCGAGGTGGGATTTCCATGACCCCAAATGATACGCCAAAGCCAACAACAAGTACGTTCCCGGACATGACCCCGGCAAACCGACCAAACACATCTATCTCGACGCCAACAACCTGTACGGCTGGGCAATGAGTCAGTATCTCCCCACCGGGGGATTCGAATGAGTCTCCTCGCTCGAGATGATTGACATGAATAGCATCGCGCCGGATTCGAACAAAGGCTACGTGCTCGGAGAGGACTTGGACTATCCCGCAGAACTACACGAATGGCACAACAGCTATCCGCTAGCTCCCGAACGATTTACGCTGAACCCGGACTGGATGTCCGAATATCAACGAAACTTGCTGGGAAACAACAAGCTGGCTAAAGTGAAAAAACTCGTGCCGAACTTGATGAACAAGTCAAAATACGTCGTTCACTATCGCAATCTGCAGCTGTATTTGTCACTGGGAATGAACCTCACGAAAATACACAGGGCGCTCCAGTTCGATCAAAGTCCATGGATAGAACCTTACATTCGGTTGAACACGAATCTGCGAAAACAAGCTTCGAAAAAAACTTGTACAAGCTCATGAACAATTGGAACGCGAAAACGCGTTAACGTGAAATTAGTCAGATCCATCGAGGAAGAAAAACTCAGGAAACTTATAGGCAGCCCGGCGTTCAACCGAAGCAAGATATTCGACGACGACTTGGCAGCGCTGCACCTGAAAAAAAGCCACATCAAATTCAACCGGCCCGTTAACGTGGTGATGAGCATCCTCGACTTATCCAAACACTTGATGTACGATTTCTATTACAACGAGCTGAAAAAGCAGTACCGCGACAGGTGCGAAGTGCTGTTGGAAGTGCTGATGGAAATTCACACGGAAGACGTGTACGAGGACATGAAGAATCACATGCACCTGTACGACACCAGTGACTACCCTAAAGATCACCCTATGCACAGCCAAGTCAACAAAAAAGTGCTCGGCAAGATGAAGGACGAATGCGCGGGCACGCCGATCGCCGAGTACGCCGGCTTGAGACCCTAGATGTAATCCATCAAGATAGCCAACGACGATGAAATCCGAAAGGCGAAAGGCATGAAAAAACACGTGGTGAAAAAACACATCAAGCACGCCAGATTCAAAGAAGCCTTGTTCAAGAATAAAACGTTCAAACACCAAATGAACATGCTGAGAAGCGACGGACACAGGATA
>VKKT01002789.1:83078-99502 GCA_008038995.1 Haliotis laevigata | reverse complement strand
ATCTGTGGTTTGAAATGTACGGTATGAACTCGATCAAGTCACAATATGGCTGAAATACAGCCAGCGTGACTTGTGACTAACTCTCATATTTATGTGAAACACAATGTGTGACTGTAACATCACAGATTTGGGAACATGTGAGATCATTTAGTCTGATTATTGATAACTGATATCTTCTCTTCGCAGAATTGATAACACTGTTCTTGTTGTAACATATATTATATTTGGGATTGCACTTTCTCAGCAAAGTATCGAATTTAGTACTTTTATTAGGTTGAGTCCCATCTGGGATTCAAACCCACACTCACAGGCACCAAAACGCCAGCACGCAAAGTCAGCCGTCCAACGCACTTAGCTATCGCAGCCCCGACAATCAGGTTCCAAAATGTAATCCGAAATATGACACCTGTTATATTTGATCACTTTCTAAATGGCATTGTGTGTTCTTTGTTCTTGGTACTTCAGGTTAGGTACCTTCCTTTCCCCTGACTGACATTTGGAGAGTACCGGGTCCGATGCCAGGAAGAGCTTGCTTCTGGGTAATTAAGAAGGGTGCAGTATTGGGGAGTGTCCACATTCTCCAAAGAGTTCCAGGTTGGTCCGACTAGGCTGTAAGTCTTGGGAGAAGTCGCTCTCTGTCATAACCTCCCTTTGTTGATGCATGAAGGTTACATGGCACTCTCTTATTTGTTCTCTTCTTCATTTGGGTGGGAGTAAGCTACTTTAGTTTTACGCCACATTCAGCAATATTCCAGCTATATGGCGGCGGTCTGGACCACACAATACCGTGATCAAAAGCATGAGCATCAATCTACGCAGTTAGGATACGATGACATGTGTCAACCAAGTCAGCGATTCTAACCAACCGATCCCGTTAGTCGCCTCTTACGACAAGCATGGGCTACTGAAGACCAACTCTAACCCGTATGTTTATAGGGAAGTGCTATACTAACCATGTGTAATACAAATAACACCATATGTTACACTGCAATAAATGCAATCAGTATTAACGATACTGAAATACGATGACGTGAATTTCACCAAGTCAGCAAACCTGACCACTCAATCCCTTTAGTCGCCTCTTACAACTATGGTTCTTGGATCTTCACAGGGGATAAGTGACACGTGACGGTTATATCAACGTACGTTCATTCAAGAAAACTTCACTTTTTTTACACATGAACAGTAATTAAAGACCCGATGAATGCAAGGGCAATGTTTAAAATGTTGGTCCAGATAGTTGGACAGAAGAATAGTACCCTTGCCTACTTGAAAGCATAGTCGTGTAAAGCACCACACAATATCTCAAAAGCTATTGCTATTGCTCTTTTTCATAATTGGTATATGCGCAATATGTGCACTACAGCTAAACCCATAGTGGCGGCGCAGTGATGGATGCGTTTCGTATGATATCAAGATGTATCTCATTACAGTGCCTGGTAACAGCAGGAAGTGCTGGATACCACCGTCTGCCACATTTTGACAACCATCAATTTGCCGTCCGTCCGGAATCCATGGATGACAACGCTAAACCTCACCGTTCTCGACCCGTCATTGCGCATTTGCAAAACAACGCGATAGACGGATATGAACCCCATCGAACATCTGAGGTTCTATCTTAGACGCCTAGAGATAGAGATCCTCCTTTTCAAAACTCATGATCTGCAGGAATTGTTGCCTGAAGAATGAGAATTCGACGCTTAATTGCCAGTTTGAGGGGGATGTCTACACCAGGTACTGATGTGGTCGGCACTGGTTGTTCATACGCAACCACCTGATCAACAGCATGTGCATCGATCTACGCAACTGGGATACGATGACATGTGTCAACAAAGTCAGCGAGCCTGACCACCCGATTCCGTTAGCCGTCTCTTACGACAAGCATGGGCTGCTGACGATCAAACCCATCCTGAATCTTCACGGGTCCTCCTGTTGGGTATGTGCAGTCTAAGCTTCCTGTGAAAACAGGAATATTTCGAACAAAATCTGTATCACAAGGGGGACGTTTGTAGCAGCAGCAAAGCCGGTGAATCTCGGAAGAATGTAATCACCTATACAACAACGTTGCTTGACTTCATCTGAACTGTGACAAGTGTGCTTTATTCAAGGAGGTTGGGCCGCCACATTCTTCATATGCATTGCAGTACTGATGTTAACAGGGTGTTTTAGAGAGGACGTGATGGCAGGCTACACGGTAAATGTATTCCCTTTGTTTCAGTAGACTGTAGACGTTGGCGGTCATCGCAGTAGGAAGAATGGATCAACCCGATCGAACTATCTACATTGAGGAGTAACGATGAATCAATTTGTGATGATTATTTAAATACATTCAGTTCAAAACATTAACCTGTCTGACGATTATATGAAAGTTCCATTTGCAAAGAAAAAGTGATATTTTATGTGAATAACTCACTGAAAGACGATGATGACACCAGCTGATCGCGAATGAACATTTATTCCTTAAAGTGATTGGCAACGTAAAGAATTATTACTGTATTACATGTCGGAAATGGAAATTCATACCATAGTTGACCTAAACTAAATATTCTAAACTTGTTGTACAAGGTTATTAGGAACTTGGTATGTCTTTAGTAACAGAAACATGTGTGACGTGACTGTGTCTTGGTTTGGCAGGTTGGAGACGTCCGAAAGAAACATGATACAATTTGAAGGTGTGTGGATATAGCCCTGGCTGAAACGAGTAAAGGGAATTTTAAACTGTTTATTACAACATATTTACCTTTATCGTGACCTGTCTGGGAACAATCTTGTGACTTGCCTTGTGAAAACAGGAATATATTCGTTCCATATCGTTCCTTAAGATTATAATTTTAAACAGCCTTTTACCTGTAATAGGAGCATACTGACCAAGATGCCTAATTTATATTATAAATGAACTTAACATTTTTACTTTCCCAATGTATTCATCTTGGTAAACGGAGCGATTGAAAGCATTGACTCAAACTGTGTTTGAATGTCGCCATTTATGCTGCCCTGGTTAGCTTCCAAATTATTTTCTTGAAGGTGAAATACAGATGTGTCCTTTATCAACACCCGGAACTGTCCCTAACACAGACGTTCTTTTCCAACGAATCGAAGAACTTTCCAGAAACGGATTAGCCTATATCACTAACCGACCATTTGTCGATGTCACTGGAATAAAGCCTGCAGATGCAGTAATGAATGTGTTCCTGATAATACGGGGCATGCCGTTTCTTGTGTTGACATTGCCCATGAACAAGTATATAGATCTGGACAAAGTAAGCGCGTATAACAAAACTCTTACTGACAGAACAAGTAAAGCCTTAACAGATGCCTACCCCGAACGTTTCAGTGTAATGAATGGAGTCCTGTCAGAATCGGACATAGCTTCAGCGATACATTTTGAGAACTTTATTGACAACATTCTCAAAGACACTACTGAGTATTTGTATGAAGCACCTGTTGATTTGGAAGAAACGGGGATGAATATCGTAAATATGTTTTTATCATCTATTGCTCTAACGTCTTCCATTGTCAGTAAGGACAATAATGATGCTCTGTGGTTTCTAAAACAACAGCAGTTTTGTTTGGTAACTGAAACCATTGAGAACCAGGCTGTCATTGTGAAAATGCGTCCACCTAATGGCACTAAGGCGCTCTTGAGGGACGTTGTCGGAACGTTGAAGACTTTGGGGTCAACATTTGTGGTCATGGAATCCGAGGGAGCCCCTGCAGAGTGGAAACTGACCCAGGCAATTAGGTACATGAACTGTTGTATGAGTGAGGGAGTTAGTAAACACTGTAGTCAGTGGAAGTCTAGCAATATCTAGCAACCAGTGATTGATAACATGAGCAACGACCGACCCTGTCGGGGCATGGTGGCACACATTCAGTCACAACAACATATCCGATCAAGTCTTTACTTCTCAGACGATCCGTTGTCTTGACAATTGTAGGGTACACCCATGTATGTTTTCAACAACCTATTGCTATTCGTTTCTGAAAAGAGACTCTTTAAAGGTAAATTCACTTTTTACTTAAAGGAAACAATATATTGGTATATCTTGTCAGAGAGACTGCTGTCCTCGGTCTGTGGACAGTTGTCCATAATTACACTTTCTCAGTAAAGTAAGAGTAAACTAGACTAAGACCGGGTTCGAACCCGGATGAGATTCAACCAAACACAAGTACTGGAAACTATACTTCACTCAGAAAATGTAAACCCAAATATCATATCTTACGCGAACCAATCTATGTATGTTCCTTAACGTGGACTGATCGCGTGCCTGCTTGTGGGAATGCCTTGAAACAGTTTGCTCCAGCAGACAGACATGCTAGGATTTCGCGGTCCTTACCCGGACTGAGACTGACCGGGGCTTAAACTCTTTCCTCTGAACAAAGCTCATGTTGTGAATGCTTCTTGTGGTAGTCTAGTGCGGTTTTGAGCTGAAATTAGATCACACCATGGAACTTATTGGTGGCGTAAGTGTCAAGGTAACTGTGACCGAAACTAGGTGTCTGGGAAATTGTGTATACGCTTTCCAAAAACGGTTCGTCCCTTCTATTTAATGCCATGGTGCATTAAAGATTTATTGGAATTGTATCATCTAAACCACATTTTATTTGTAACTGTTGAGGGGTTAAATATTGTTCGCACGATTAGATTCCTCACACATATGCATGACTGATGTGTGTTAGGTTCATTTGTGTAGTTCCCTGTCATGATATTGCTGGATAGTGCTGAATGAGGCGTAAAACTACATGCACTCACTTTCAGCTACCATCATATATTCTCAGATTGAAGAGCGTTTGTTCCTTCATCATGCCGCTAGCAGAATGGAGGATGAGACTCACAGATGCAAACCACTTCCCTGGAATCATTCATGTAGCCGTCGACTTGTGTGAGCCTTCGTCTGTGTTAAACAACAATGTCAAATCATGGACATTCATCTCAGGTTTGTCCATAACCCTTTTTTCATTCATAGATTGTATGTTACGATGTGTTCATATCAACGAAAGGGGAAAATATATCTATGTATCATTCCGTTGTGTACATGTCTCTTCTTCAGTTTTCGGATACTGCTACCACATTCATTCCCTCTGGAAATTTGTCATAATCCCATGAGAGGCGGCTAATAGGGTCTGGTGGTCAGGCTCGCTGACTTGCAAGACACATGTCATTGTATCCCATTTGAATTGACCCATGAATGTCCGGGTTAGAATGTGCCTTCAGTAACCAATGTTTGCCGTAAGAGGCGAGTGGTGAGGCTCGCTGGCTTGGTTGACACATGTCATCGGTTCCCAGTTGCACAGATCGATGCTTATGCTGTTGATCACTGGATTGTCTGGTCCAGGCTCGATTATGTACAGACCGCCGCCATATAGCTGGAATATTAATGAGCTCGGCGTAATCCTAAACTCAATCACTCACCCATTTGAATTGAACGATGCCAATCATGCCACACACTGCTTTGTCTGGTTCAGCCACGTTGTTTTACAGAAAGTCGTCGTATAGCAAGGACAGTGCAGAAACTGGCATTAATCACCACACAAACAACAATATTTACAAGCAGAGGCTGGAAAGAGTGACGTACTTGCCCTCATATAGTTACTTTCAAAGACATGACGTTGGCCCCATGTATGATACATATTCACATGCATCATTTGAGTATATTTACGACTGCTTCAGATGGGGCTGTGCAATATGGCGATGACCATCAGAACTATTTTGAAGAAACCGATGAAACAACTGAGAACGAAAGTTTCAATTCCCACAGGCAGATGCAGTATGATGCTAGTGTATGTAAATTGCTTTCTTAAGGTTCCTTAAATTGACTGTCATTGGAACATATGACATAAGGATGATTGTTTCACAATGCCTGTTTTACCTCCTTGTGATGAGTGGTTAGGCGTAATACTAGTGCAGGTAAAACGTGATGACAACTCAGAACATAAAAGTGATTAACACAGTCTCAATCATAATGAGGCATGACAAGTGTTTCACTATTGGCACTGTTATCCAGAGACATTTCAGTGTGATTCCAGTACGGTACGTGATAATTAACTTTTTTGTTGATCATATGTGTTAACTTTGTTATGCATCAACATCTTAACAGATGGAATCTAAAATCACAATCTAGAGTTTCAACTCCTGACGTGCTTGTATCAGTTAGTCACAGTGTGATGAGCATGGACATCTGTGCAAAAATAGCATTTGCCTGTCAGCACAACTATTGTTACTTGAACAAATAATTATCTCGAGACGCTGTTTTAATAGATCCATAGATCTCTCAGCTGTTCATTATGTTTCAGTCGCTCGTGTGGTCCTCCCGAGAATGGTCTAAGGAAGATCTTCTTGAAACCATTGATGAAGAAGAGGAAGATGGTAAGTCATAAACAAACTATGTCTCTCAACATTATATCCATTATTTACTTCTGGTTTCTGTAGACGTGAATGAATGTTGTGTGATGCCACTCACCAGCACTACCACAGTAGGACAATAAGGGTCACCGTCAAAGGAAGATAGTATTGTGAAATGCCATGGCACGCAGCAAGTACACACAGAACCTTCTGAAACACATGCAACCATACCAGGTACTGTTGTAAGAAGCTGCTAATTTGTCAAGCCTCTCATCATCATTATGGTGAAATATTCCCATAAGACGATGGCATTATCACATTCACTTATTTGGAAACGAAACCCCACACTCGTGCCTTTTGATATGACATGTATATCGATATTCGTAAACCCAAAGGAAATCTGTACTATCATTCATTGTAACCTTGTTCGTGGTTTATGCAATATACAGTTGAATATTTTAGACTTGTCTGTGTTCTATTTTGCTGGTTCAAGAGGGAACTCCTAAACATTTTGTCACATCAAATTATTAACCGTAAGATGTTATTCACTGTGTCACGGTAACCAGGCACTTTGTTCAACTTTCCTTCTACTTTTAGACGTAACTATGGCAAGTGGAAACGTATGACATGCAGCACCATCCAGATCCCGATGTCCCGTATGAGCCTTATTATCGCCATATCCTCTGGCCTTCACACTACTGGGATCCACGGCCGTCGTACAGGTTGAGAACTTGGATGGTTTCACGATGACGTTGACGGAGGTAGGGGGCACCGAACAGATTTAGCAGCACAATCTGCAAATCCTGCTCTGGATATATGCTGCATCCGGGTCTTAATAGCTCTTTCACAAGGCCATCTTGTTTAGTTCGGATATAGTGTGTTCTTCACAGAGGCAGGGCTGCGTTTACTGACTTGTGATGTACAGATGAGACATTGAAACAGAATAACTTATTCATCTGATGTTCCGTCTCCCAGGTTCTCAGGTGTTGACCATGTGGCTGATGCGTGGCGAGAAGATCAGCAGGTGGAAGAAGAAGAGCAACCTCTTATTCTCTGTTCGCACATGATGGAGGAAGAGATGGATAGTGAAATCACCTTGAAGATTACAGTGGCAGTTGTACAAGGCTTTCTCGATACAAACTTAACGGCAGGAAGATCTACGTTTAGATCAAATACCGTTGTCTCGGACTTTGATGTCTCGAATGTAATGTGGTCTCTGAGTAAACGTTTGGCCCCTGTGATCACTTTGCGGTTGTGTCGAACATCATCTACCTCGAAGGTCTCTTCTACTTCGAGCACTATCTAGAGCATAAGAGGGATGTCATCAACATCCTGGCGGTGGGAGGCATAAAATATAAAGTGTTGAAATACATTCACCGAGAACGAGTTAACTAGGACAGTGGCGATTGGACGATGGATAGAATCAAGTGACACATCAGATGTTATCGCTACAGATATAGGAAGGAACACAAAATATACGAGAGACACAGCCATAATAGCCATACTGGTAGGGGACAGACTGAAGTGTGTTGACAGAGGAACATACAATCACTGTAAACGTATTGACACGAGAAGGAAGGGGGTAATCTGTAGCGGGCCAGAGTGTAAGCGAGACAAAGATATGACACATACAGATATTGGACAGGACACAATGGACGGCTAGGGGTCGGCAGAGACTCTGCATCCGAAAAATAATATGTGTTCATGTGATAGAGAAAACATAACAAATGACGGACTCTGGGCAGTATACTGGATGCCACAGATGCCACACATTCTTACACACGCATCCGTCACCCGTTTATGTGAAAACATGACATATGAAGGTCGCGAAGTCTGTTATATGATATAATAAGTTACTCAAAAACAACATACACAGGACTGATTAGTTTGTTTTCATGTTGTTTGTGTGATTGTTTACACTAATGTCTTCTTGTATATTTTTACACATTGAAGTTGTAAAACATAACACTTCACATGTTTTATTCCTTTCATGTAGTCATTACAACATCATCAATTGTGAACAACGGTGTCGAAGGATTGCAAGTCTTGCTTTAAGTTTTTCCATCAGAATGGCAAAACTCAAGGCCTTAGTAAAGTTTGCAAGTCCTTCTTAATTAATCCTGATTAGATAACAAACAATTGCAAGTGACACCTTCAACTCAATAAGCCTTAATTAGTTTACACTACGATTCATGCCGCATCGTGTGTAAACGTGTGGAAACAACCCCAGTGGGAGGGATACTTGCCAATGAAAGGTAGGTGAATATCGAGTTAAAAGGGTAATTTTGCTTGATGGGCCATGAAACTGTTATCGAGATATCCGAAATATCGAGACATCCGTATCGAGTTAAAAGAGCTTGAATAATGATACATAATGAAGGCTTTTGCGGGGACCGAGATGTTATATCGAGACAACCGATCGAGATATTGAGTTATCAGAGTTCAACACAACGGTGCTCGACTGTAAATGATTTATGGTAAACATGTGGCTGACATTTCCAAATCGATGCAATTACCAGGTTTGACCTGCCCCTCTGTTTTATCAGGTACACAATTGACCTGCCTCTGTGTGTGTTTCGTCAGATGCCATCAGTTTGGGAAGAATCGGTCCACATGTTTGCAAGCACCTGGTATTACCACTATTCGATGACGATTGATTGAATTGTTAGAATCGTACAGATGATTCTTGTTCAAGACGAGATCCTTTGTGTCCTGTGGGAGCCGTCTCTTGCACACTTTGTAGTTCTTGTAGTGTGGACACTGGTTGGAACAGGGAGTAAGTTAGCAGTTTATCTGTGTGTAAATATTGTCACGGATTTCGATTGTAAATCTTATACGTCAGTACTGACTTTGAAATAGCCGCACATTTCAGGTATACACAGAATCGTGACAACTAACTGCCAGTATTTCTTCACATGTGTGATGATTGTTGGTTATGATTACACACCACTGACATCATCATATTGGCATGAGAGACGACTAATAGGATGGGGTGGTCAAACACAATTTTATGCTATTGTATCCCACTGATGTGGGTCAGTGCTCACTGTGTCAATCACTGGTTCGTATGGTCCAGACTTGATTCTTTTACGATTCATTTTCCTTTAACTGGAATATTGCTGAATTTGTAAACGAGAACAACAAAATATGCTTTGACAAGACAATTAGTTGTCTTTTATAATTGCCTAATCTAAATCTCCGCGATATAGCTGGAATATTGCTGAGTGCGGCGTTAAACAACAAATAACAGCAACTAATCTAATCTACCCTCACATGATCTTTACCTCTAACACAGACCCTTAACCCTACCTTAAATGAAATGAATTAATGGCCTCCAATTTCTTAAACTATGAACGGATGTGGTCCACGCTGTTTGCTATAAGGATTTGTTTGTTATAGGTAATAGTGTGAAAGGAAAGCCCGCAAATGCATATCGCCAGTACGAAAAGACGCCCGGTTGCAACTACTCACAAAAGCAGACTAGTTAGTTAAACAGGTACCAGAATTCATACATGTCTGAAACCATTTTATCATTTATTTCCCTTGCCACTGCAAAGCACACCACTGACAAAGGCTTACCAACAGTAAGGTATCTTATCCATTCTTCAATACCTATACTCAATATTTCTGTTTACTGTTCAAAGAAATGGTATGATGGAATACATTGTGGTTCAGATTCAGAAATAAGAAATGATCAATTTAGAAATTCTTCATTTGCGTTTATCTGAAACAGAATACGACTTCAGTCCAACACCATATGTGTTCGTAATGTTTATGAGTTGACATTTCATTGCGTTTAACATTTCTATGCTAATAGCACATTCGGGGCCCTATAGTCGACTCCTCTGCTGAACAGACCTACCGACGACCGAAACAATGTCAGTTTGTACGAAAACACATGAAAATACATCAAATCATCTGGACGGACTGTCTGTAATTTCAACAAGATTTTCGTCATTACCTATGGATATATTTTAATAATCACTAGACGAAAACATCTAAACATTTCGTGTCTTGCTGACCAAAGTGACGACACTTTCTTAACTTTCGCAAAGGCGAGTCCCTAGCATGGTGATCTACCTTCGGTTGTCGGTAATCTATAGCCTGTTTCTATATTGTATAGTCATTTATAGTGAGAATGATTTAGATTTAATTACTAGTTCTAAATTTATGTCTGTGATAATCTAGTTGTTTTACTGGACTTCGTTAACAGGTTTTTATAATTTACCTTAAATCATTATTATTCTTTAATTTGATTTAGTCAGGATATGGCTGAAATATTCCCGATGTGACTATAAATCTTAACTCACTTACTCACTCTCAAGCGAATTCAGCAATGACGCTAGAGAAAACTGAGAGTTATACAATGTTGTAGATGTAAAGGCCATTAAATCGTGAACTGTCCCCTGAGGTACCAAACACTTTCAGTTTTTCCCCTGCTGACGGCGTCCTAAAGGTAAAATCAAACTCTTTAGCTTCCTTTTCCTTCACTTGTTTGTTAACCATTAACTTAGTTAAACTGTCTGAGCTTAGCTTAAATCGGATATCCTGATTGGCTGGAAGATCCCCCGAAAGAGGCTCGTGCAGTTGGCAGCCATACTTTTGAGCAGCGGTATAGGCCATTGGGAAAGGAAGAACGTTGCTCACAGCTTTCTTGCTTTCGATCAGAAAATCGGCAACATCGTCCAGCGAAGATGATTCAGAGTTTTCGGGACGTTTTCCAAATAATGTTAGTTTGTAAAAGCCAACATGGGATACTCTTGCTTTTATGACGAGTGTGTTGCCTTCATAAAAACCAAACACATACCGATCCAGATCATGATTCGATTCTGCTTGTGCGAGACCCAGTAAAATGGTCACTAATTGTGAAGTCTTTAAACGGAGCTCTGCTTCGCCAGTCGATGTTGTAATCACATCTTTACCCAATATGTCGTTGGTGAACCCATATTGAATGGCGTCCTCACTGGCACCCCAGCATCCTTTCTTATCGGGGTATGGGCGGATATCTTTGGCGACAGACTGGCACCTCAAAACAAAGGTGATCATCTCATTGTGTGTAGGCCCTGATGACGAATCTGGCTTGCCATAAATACCAAAGTTGTATTTGCTTTCTTTCGGTGGAGTAATCTTTGCCGTATACCTGTCTCCCTGTTTCCTTAAAAGGACATACTGAGTGTATTCTTGTTGTGTGTTCTTCTCCTTTAGGTTGCACATTAATCCGCTGAGTTTCACATTTTGGGTTTTGAAGCTGATTTCACATTCCTTGTTCACTGTGATTACTTGGGTTTTGTGGCTCGTACATTCAAACCCCCATTTGGTACCCTCGACTGTTGGACAAAGAGCATTGTTGAACTTNTCGAGAGTGTACGGGTTTTTCAGCAGCTGTAGAGGGATACTAGTTTCCACGTTTTTGTCAACATATGGGAAATGTTTGATGACAAAATGTTCAGGATCGGTGAGAAAATAGAATTCTTCAAATCTTTTCTCGTACATACAGTTGGTGGTCAGATAACCTGCTCCCCAGGTACACTCAATAGGACGCCACTCACCCTGAACATACACAATGTTCCAGGCGTGGTCCGTTCGTGTGTTTAAGGTGAAGGGGCTTTCAGGGTCGTAGCCGAATGCCTTGGAGAAACCGGAGACCATCTTGCAAGGTATCTTGCATTCGCTGTAACAGTCACGTTAAATATTATGAGATATGAAATGGAAGTGTCTTCATCTGCTATAATTATGATAACATTAAGTGATAATAATCATGAGTAAATTATGACCACCATACTTGACTGCAAAGTAAGAAATAGTTAATGATATCATTGATACGCTTCTCACAGCTAACACTGAAAATAGTTATTGTTACAGTGGATGACAGGTATAAAAACACTTTGCTATAATTACTTTGCAATAGCTGGAACCGTCTTTGTTCAGTAGAGAAATGACATTTGTGATGATACAGTTTTGTTTTGTAAATACGTTTTGGTCTCCAATATGAATGGGACTTGTGGAAACGTTCCTGCTCAGTAACTCATAATAACTGTCGACTTGTAACCATTGAGAAAATGTAATCCCAACTATAATGTGTGTTACACTTGCAACCATTAGTACACAAACTGTCACCAGCTTCGGTCACTTTGTTCCTGTTTGTTACTTATTTGTATAATTGTTTCTTTGCATAAAAAAATACTTTAAACCAGTGACAATCGAAATTACAATTTTACATGTATGATTAGTTATTGAGGTTGTTTTCTTGTCCAGTATCCCAATAGAGTATATATAAGTAAACCTTGAGATGCTAACAATGAAACGCACCCTGGATCATAGCTAATATTGTCATCAACAAGAAAGGTATGATACTTCTTGTATGACAGCTTCTTTATTTAATGTCAAGCAACGGTATGAGAACCTATACGTCGCATCAAAATACATTAACGAAGTTGTCATCCGTAAAATATCATACCTATCTTAACATTCATTAATTTTTAAAATGCCAATGAAACAGATCAGGCGGAAAACTTCTGATCGGTTTGTAAAACGTTTCACATCGCGGTAATTGCCTGTGAATGAAAGACATGGTAACTTCAAACTGGTAATTTGTAGAAAGGTGTTTCGGACATTGTTGGTTTGAATAATCCAATAAAGACATTTATAACTGAAGAATGTCCGGAGGGTTGCTGTCAGTACCATGTTAAGAAAATACAATTTTAGTTGAATGCGCGATAAAAACCGACAAAAAAAGAATGACTCATGATTAATAATGTCAGAGTTTCTTATCCATGACAATAAAGCAGGATGGGGGCTGCTTACACTTTCAGTAAATGCATTTATCGATATGTGCTTAACAAGGAACACATAAACTCTCAAAGCATAGAAATCATCCAATCACTGCACTTATATTATTGCGTCAAGCTTATCTCGGGCAGTGTGTTTTGTCTCAAATTCATTTCAGCGCCGCCACAGTGAACGTTGTATGTTTACAAAGTTGACCTACTCGCAGAGGGATTGAAAGAGTGAGGCGTATCCTTCACAGACACTGGATCCTCGTTTCAGCACAGTTTCAGCATCCTGAGGACCAGAGTTGCCGTCAAACAACCCGGATACGTCGTAACTGTCAACGAAATTAGCATTTGAGATGATGAATAAGGAAGAATGTGGGTCTAGTTTGCCAACAAGCTTAAGAAATAAAGCAAACAAGCATTTTTTTTATTTCGGGTGAGTTATACCTTAGGTAGGATCCCCGGTTACACTAGATTCCTATGCAATGCAACATATAGGATGCTCCGTGAAAATTCAAAATAGAATTTTTGGTTTTCCATGCTTATCGTGAGGGGGGACTAACGGAATCGGATGATTGGGCTCGCTGACTTGCTTGGCGTCATCCTTACATCGTTGCTTAATCCCCTGTGTGGTCCAGACCGAATTAATATTATAGGCCGCTGTCATTTAGCTGGGGTATTGCTAAGTTGTTTAACGCTAAATATCACAATAAACTACAACTACACACACCAATCCTCTGTCAAACACACCTGATATTGTCAGCAATCCATCTGTAGAAGGCCCGGACTTTTTCCATGTCATTTGATGCTGGTTTCACCAGGTACTGTGCTAGAGAGGTCACGGATGTGCGGACATTGGCTGTAGCCTGGACAAAGTCGATCCATTACATTACGGTAACCCGCAACAGATCAACACATTTTTAGATTGGCGTCTGTAACTAACTCACGGCCTTCCTTGAAACCAGCCTCCTCGGACAAACGGGGTCCGGTGTTGTAATTTTACTGTATCGAAATTCGGTAATCAGGGCTTCTATTAATTCTGCAGTTCGTGGGTGGTGTTTTGCATGATTTCTTCGTATGCAGTGTTACCCTCTAACGTCACCAGATAAATAGTACATTGAACTGGCAAAATTCTGTACCTGCATTTCTGGGTTTGGATAAAAATATCGTAAAGATTGTGGTCCCTAATCCTTTCACTCATGCACGTGTTGATGTTAGCGCGTTTCCTATACCTATAATAGTCAAACAACTAAAAGAATGCTGAAACTCGCTATAAACAAAAGTTTACCCAGAATCTGTATGGTTTTGTTTCAAGTATCTCATGCCTAAATTGACAGATTTGAACCTGCTGATAGACGCAACTGTCGGACCCTGCTCCTGGGTGTCCGCTACAAGTATATCTCCCGCTACCAACAGTGCACACAATATTCTTGACAGAAGTCTACCCGGTAGGGCTATGGTACAAATGTCAATATTATCCAAGCCGCAAGGAGTGAAGACATTTAGCCTAGCAAATTAATGTTGCACATCAGGATCCCAAGCAGTGCATAAAGCAGTGATCACTATATGTTTCAACACATGAATACACCCTGAAATACTTACAACACAGAAAGTATGTACACTCACCGACATACGCTATGACACATCAGCTGGCACACAGTCATTTCAACAGACCTTCTGTTCATTCTCACCTTCAACGTATGGGCATCGATAGCAGCAAATGCTTCTGGTGAATGTACAGCGTCTATCTTCTTCGTATTAGGGGGTTTTAATGGAGGGTTAATAGTCTTCCCCGTGGAGTCTTCTGGAGAACGCGCCGGGCGTTTATTCGACATTTTATTGGGGTTAATTGGAATGTAAGGGTCGTTGCTTGTGGGTTCTGCTGCGGGTTCTTCCGGAGAAGGTAATGCGTCTTCCTTCATATTAGGGGGACTAACTGGAATGTAAGGGTCGTTGCATTTGGATTCTTCTATGGGTTCTTCCGGAGAAGGTAGCATGTCTTCCTTCACCATATTAGGATGACTAACTGGAATGCAAAGGTCGTTGCTTTTGGATTCTTCTGCGAGTTCTTCCAGAGAAGGTAACATGTCTTCCTGCTCCATATTAGAGGGACTAACTGGAATGCAAGGGTCGTTGCTTGTGGATTTTTCTGTGAGATCTTCATGTGAAGGTAGCATTGCTTCCTTCTCCGTATTAGGGAGGCTAACTGGAATGTAAGGGTCGTTGCTTGAGGATGTTTCTGTGAGTTCTTCCGGTGAAGGTAACATGTCGTCCCTCTCCGTATGAGGGAGGCTAACTGGAATATAAGGGTCGTTGCTTGTGGATTGTTCTGTTTGTTCTTCCGGGGGATAAGGGGGATTAATTCGGGCGTTAGGGTCGTTGCTTGCGGGTTCCGCTCGACCAGAGGCTGGTTCAAGCACGCCGACTTGTTTTGATTTTATGCATCCCATTATGAAACCTGAAACGAACGAATATATTCGAGCGTAGTCAAGTAGTATTATGCAATGAATAGTTTGAAAACTGATTGACACCATCGGGATATGATAACAGAAACATACAGCCGAGGGGTTGCACATAACCGTAAGTCAGCACAGGCAGATGAGTCCCTACCACATCCTACAGTCAGTACAGCCAGCTGGGACAGCCTCAACGGTGAAGTGGTTAGAGCGTCCGCCCAGATAGCGAAAGGTCACGGGTTCGATCCCCGGCCAAGTCATACCAAAAGACGTTATTATTTGGCACTTGTTGGTCCCTGCCTGGCGCTAGGCATTAATGGGTGCAACAAGGACTGGTCTGCTCGGAGTCGACGCGTCTGAGTAGGGTATGGTATCTCAGTGAGCCAGCAATATAAAGCCAGCTTAAGTCTGGGCTAGTACATACACACGCATGCACTTCGTCATATGAGCGAACTATTCTTAAATGCGACGTTATATTCCATTTCACCTCACCTCGAAACCTGGAATGCCAGTTTTCGATAAGTTGCAAGAACAATACTAAGCAAAAGTGATATTATCTGTACCTCGCAGTTACCTATCGAAGTTCATTGATTCCATCCACTGATCTTATCATACCAAAATACATTAAATGAATGCACTTGCGTCAATCCGGCAGTCAGTTCAAATCATTAGAATGACCCAGTGGGATATCCATGTTCATCCAGCCTCATGTAAGAATGTTGAGTTTTGATTGGTTCACTTGACTCTGATAAAATACCATGTACACCCACCACGATCCGCGAGCAGGGAGTACAAAAGTCATAATATCCCGCCACGCCTCGGTGACCACGCGAAGTGAGAAAAGCGTGCATC
>VKKT01002787.1:66072-80244 GCA_008038995.1 Haliotis laevigata | reverse complement strand
CGAGGATTGGTACTTACCAATTAGTGTGTGTCTGTGTGTGGGGTGTTGATGCTTTTTCAACATTCAATTCATCATAGGATTCTTCCCTCATCAATTTTCTAAGACGGTCCAAGAATTTGGCTCCATTAATCAACTATATGTATAGTTTGGCATGAAATGCATGTGGACTCGTTTTTTTATAAATATCTCACAGATATCGATTGGGTCATTGGATGGAGAGATATTTACAAAAAAACGGGTCCACGTGCATTTCATGCCAAACTATAGTTCAGATGTGAACCAATGGAAGAAATTGTTTCATTGATATTCCGGGAAACACACTTAAAATTATAAGTAACTGGGGAGGATTTTGTGGCTGTATTATTTTGAAGTACAATTCAAAATCTTAATCTCCAAATTTTGAAACTGAATAAAAATGGGTCAGAGGCCATTTACAAGCATAAAATCAGACTTGTTAAAGTCTTTTGTCCATGTTATTGGTTCCTCATCAATATCCATGTTGCAGAGGAAGACCAGAAGCCTGTCACTCTTCCTTCCCCTCCAGTAGCAACTGATGAAGGGGAAACTGGTAGGAAAGAAGAAGTCATTGTGCTAGACTGAGCCAGCTAAAGAAGAGCGGTGTTTTACTTAAACAGTTTGGAGAGGTGCTGATCTATGTGTTGCTGAAGGACTGGCGTGTGTATGATGTGCTCATCTATGTGTTGCTGAAGGACTGGCGTGTGTATGATCTCCAAGAACACTGTGCATGGAGTTTCTTCCAGACTGATTTGAAAAATGGACCACCAGTATTCTTGTGAAAGTCAGTCATTTATTGTGGTCAGTTGAATGATGTGTTCAAAATTACAATTTTGAGAACTGAAATAACACTCTGTTGGTCAGTGATTAATGTTTATTTTGTGAGAACTGTTTTCATAAACTTACACAGAAGACACAACACTGGGCAAAGGACATGAAGCACTCTCACAAACTTCAGGCTGAGAAGACAGTGAAAGTCTTGTTTGAAACCCTGAGGTAATTGTTGTGACCCATAACTGAAGATATTTTGTCTTCTTTTGTGACCAAGAACAAGAAATTCATTTTGTTTTTGGACTCTGAAGCATTTTGTGACATAGTATACAATGCTGTCACATTATTTATTTTGCAGTGTACTATTCTTTCTTTGGAGAATTCAGGGTATCAAGTGTAATGGTGCAACACACTTTACAACTGCATTTATTGCTTATATGTGATGAAAAACTACTAAATGTATCTTGAAGCAAAATGTTTATGCATGATTATTTTATGAGAATGAGCATCAGAAACAGAGAAGTTGTTCTGTGAATGCAGCTGTTTGTTTTTGTGTGTGACATGGCTTCCTGAATCAAAGGACCATCCTTGGTGATGACCACAGTTGGCACATGTTAATTGTGCATGTGGTAAAGATTTCTTTGAATCTCTGTTATTCGTGTCAGAGAGGAAGGAAAGCGGGTACAGCAAGAACCACAAGGAAGAGCTGTATGTGGGGTTTCTCTTGAAAGAGTGACCATCGTCAAGATATAAATGAGAGATTGACTCTAAGCAAGCTGGAAATGAGAGTGAATAATTGGTTACCGTACGTGATCGGATCATTCAACACAAGGCTGCTATTGACAGTTACTGATAAAAGAGTTTCCACTGCCAAGTCAGAATGGTGACCTGAGCTTATGCAGGGGTTTGATCACAAAGGAGTTCCATGACAGTTTATCATTGACAGTGTGAGGAGTCCTGCCAAGGGAACAGTTGTTTCCTTTTTTTGTAGTTGTCTTTGCACTAGCCTTCATTTATTTTTGTTTAGACCACTGCTACTTCCATGACACCTTTTGCATCAAGGCTAAAATAATTCTTTGATTCTCAGGCACCACCTGCATCTAGACAGCTGTGCTTGAGAGCTTCAAGTATATGTTATCATTTTGACCAAAAAATACAGCACACACTTGCACCATTTTGTCAGAGTCCATCTGAGAGTTCATTTTGTTTTGTTGACTGTATATGTTTTCCAAGATAATCCATATAATTTGTGAGGAATATTACTGAAGATGAACTTGAACTAAAACTGTATGAAGATCATCATGATCAAAGATGTGTGAAATGTTTACATGCTGAGTTACCACTTTTGAGAATGATCCATATGCAGAGGTATGCAGTATTTGTTTATTAATTTTGTTGTTGCTGTGTTTGTTTTTTCACTGAAATGAAATCCATGTACATTGTTTAAGACTAGTTACAAATGATTAGTGTACTTGTGTGTCTTTGACTTGTAACATATACTACACATAGTGCTGTGTGAATATTGAAATGTAATTCAACTGGAAATACCTGATGGCAATCTGTAATATCTTTTGTTGTTTTTCACATTTAGGAATGCACTGGAGCATTAACTGAAAACACAATCCCATTTGAGAACAATGTCTGCCAGAGTGTAAGGACTGCTGTGTTTAATGATAAGGTCACACAATGTACAGTGGATATGAAGACAGACATGTTCTAATGTGCACTTATTACCTTACAATAAGAACAGCAAAGCAATCATTAAATTCACGCAAGAGTTAGAAAACCTTTTACTGGTTGTGATATGAAGTAACACTACATATTAGTCAATTTGTCAGCTATTTCCAGGAGAATACTATGTCCGCTTTTGTGACCTGATACATGAAAGAATCTGCTCGGAATTGTTAATAGATGAAGTGTTAGATATGTCAGCACACAGAATTTTATCTTTCATACAAATTAAGGCATAACATTTTACCATATTGCAAATATTTTGTAAAGAAATGAGATAATACAAAACTTTGCAGTATTTTACTGATCTGGGCCCACTTGCACAAAGCGATCTTAGCGCTACGACTATCTTAAGCCTATGTTGGAGAATGGGAGTTACAATCATTGTAGCCCTAAGATCGCTTTGTGCAAGTGGGCCCTGTTTAACAATAAGACTGCATGCGTGTAGGTGAGAACATTTGATTGTCCCAAACAACCTGATCAAATAGCCCTACTTCCTAATTCATACTGGATGAAACACAAGCCACCTTAAGGATCAGGGTTCACTTAAACAATACAATCTTAGTCCTACGACTATCTTAAGTCTGTGTGAAAGTCTGGGCGTTATAACTGTTGTAGCACTAAGATCGCTTTGTGCTTGTAGACCGATGAAGTCATGTCCTTCTTAAAATTCACAAGTTTGTTCTCTTTTGTTGAATTGGTAGTCATTAAATAATCTGTTAATACCATGCCATTACTTAGACCAACCTAGATTCTATTTAACCATGTATGTATTTTGTATACATATCCTGTACAGAGCTTCCACTTCACAGTGCTATATGTGTTGTGATCATGTGTCACTACTTATCATAGTCAGTTTCTATATTGGCTGTTGTATGTCTTGTTTTTAGCATGTTATTATTGAATGTATGTGTTTGACATTCATTGGAATCATTTTGCCTGAGATTCTCACTAGTGGTCTGTTGTATGGAACCGGTCAAACCTTTGAATCTTTGTAACAAGGTTTTCTTCCTGATTTAACATTCACTGAATTTTCAAATAATGCCAAAATATATCATTTAATGTATATTGTAGAAAGGCATGGTTGTCATATAAATATTTTTTCTAATTGTTGGAACTGATTTTAAGTTGTATGTGATCAAAACCTTTTCACCTGTAAACCATAAGATAAAATATGTTCTCATTGACTGTATCAATTATGTTTTTTGTTTTCCAGCATTGACCTTTGAGTAAAATATGAGCAGCGGCACTACAGTGTTATTTTGCAGATAAAATGCAGTACATTGCTTGATGAAGGTATGTTGGTAGAGTTGGTACCTTCATAGACGCAGAACGTCTTCTGTATTGGTAATAGAAGAACAATCAGACAGACATCATTCAACACATTATCTTGATTGTCATTATATAAGGCAAGCATGATCATGATTGTGATCTGACAAGGATTGGGGATTAATTATTTCAGTATGTAATTTGTAAGGTAAAGCAAAAGGTTAATTTGGACCTTTTGGAAAATTGTTCTTTAACACAGGATAAGGAGAAATGTTATTCTTTGTGTTGACATCATTTCTTGAGGTGTTAAGGCAGGTTTAACAATCAGAGTTGAATATTCTTGCAAATGCTGGTAGTAGGCGATAACTAAGTAGAGTGTAGTTCAAAGGACATACAGTGAAACCTTCTCTAATAATATTGATATAATGTGGATCACCTGAACCAAAGGTTACATGTGGTGTTAAGTCTTAAAATTTGATTTGTTGTCCATTATTCAAACTTATAGAAACAAGATTAATAATGTTCCCGAATTATGTAGTAAAGTTACTCATAGATTTAACTATGATGGCCAAAATGATTATGTTAATGTCATAGCTGATAATTACCTAACCATTAATTTTACTCATGCATAAGTTTATTATGTTGTTTGAAGTGAGCATTATATGTATGCAGTGTTTTTGGCATTGATATTTAGGCAAATCTTTTCAATTATGAGCTTGTTTCATGGTCCTGGAAAGTGTAAACAACATCAGTTGTCAGATTAAGCAGTTCTAAAATTATTCCAGTCTTTTAAATAGGGCTAAAATGGCACTGCTCTGAACAGATCTGATATTAATTTGTCATTGTTTAATGGTCCTTTACACTGTAGGTGAGCTACAGAGTCTCATGGCTCTGTTTCCAAAAGACCCTGGTGTGAATCTCCCTACTCATTGCCATGGTACCAAACCATTCAGATACCATTCATATCAACATAGTGTACAGTTAGTTAACTTTGTATGGTGATTATTTCTTACATGTGCACTTTGGTTTTGTGTCCATGTTGTACATTGTCAACACGTTAAGTTTGTATACATGTTGTACAGATTTTGAGGCTTCTGAACCAGAGGTGCAGGTCATTAGTCATCGTGGTACATTGTCTGTTTGACATCTTTCCTGCAGGCCCTTTTTTTAAACGACAGGAAAGCATGTTTATGGCATTTGTAAGGTATGTGAGTTAGTTATCCTACAAACAAGTGAATGCTGTAACTAGAAATCTGGATATTATCAACCTAAAGTGCTGAAGCATGAACCTCTTTTTCATGCGGAATACAAGAATGCTAAGGTAATTCACTGGACTTGCAGAAATGGCAGTTTAAAGAGTTCCACAATTTCTCAGACAAATCAGATTGGCAGCCACTCTCAATGCCCCTTTGTTTTAAAAGTATTCCGTGTGTGCATAGATTTATGTGCATACATGTCCACGCTGTATGTGGTGTGTGCTGAAACATGTCAAACCGTTTCTCTGTGTTGTCAACTTTGTTGGAAAGTTTTTCTGTAACAGACAATGATATCAAGTGTCACAAAATTCTGATCAATCTTTAGCCTAATTTTAAAAATATCATCAGTTATGTGAGTGTTGTATAATATGATGTCAATGCTACTTTATATGCCAGTTTTATGACCTCATGTTACAAATATTTTTTGAAGTCCTTGTTCCATGATGCTGAAACAAAAAGTGAAATGCCCAACCAAGGCTTTCAGTAAAAAGTAGATGATAACATGTTAACACTATAGATTTGTTTTGCATTATTGCAGATAGATTAAAATTGTCATGAGCAAGAACCATTATGGCTTAAACTGCCATGGATTTTCTTTAACTAGTTCTGAACATACACATTAACAGAAACTGCTAGAAAGTAATAGCACTTAATCTCTGGACCAGTGCTCCCTTATTGACACAGAATGGTCACAGTGCTGGATCCTTGGCTGCCATCACAAACTGTAATCCATTTACAAAGTTATATTTCACAATGTCTTCTTGCTACTGTGATACAGAAATCATTCTAGGTCATTAATTTCCAATTAATTAGTACTAATTTCTGCTCGTGCTTCATGGAATCCTAAAAATATTCAAAAAGTATTTTGAATAGTATAATGTATGATAGACAATCATTTCATAAATTTGGTAGCGTAGCATTAAGCTCAGCACCCTTGCAGGACAGTGAGGACAAACCAATATGTTGGTAAAGTTTTCTACTTAAGTGTTTATTTCGAAAGAGAAATGTTATAAAGGCAGTGAAATGGGAATCAGTTCAAGGAAGCATTTATTATTTCTTGTGATATACAAAATGCCTTTAAAAAATGGGACTTTGCATTTCACACTACAACTAAAGGGTGTCATTGCCATGTAACAGGGAGAAAGATGGTAAGAGCAGGGTGAAAATGACAAAATGACCTGGAAATGAAAAACAATATTTTGTCTTTTGTGTCAGAAGTTGGAACATGAAGTGAGTAAAATGTAAACATTTTAGATGTTATGTTGTAACACGCATCAGTCTTTCATTTGTTGCTTTAGTGAATATATATTATAATGAGAAAACGTTATGTCCACATAACTCACTTTATTGGTTTGTTGGAACAATATGAAGCAGAGACGTTTTTACCTGAAGAGTGTACATGAACTAGATGCATTGGCAGTATAGTCGACTCCAGAACAGGCATATGCATACTCAGACTATGGTGGAGTTGTTTTCTTAATATAAGGAAGCAGAAACATTAAGATTTCTTCCAGGCATTATGTTCATGAAATGAATGGAAAATTTTAAATGGCATTACTTATTTTTGATAAAACATTCATTTATGATGAGTGGCATATTTAATCATATCAAAACCATTATGAAAGCAGTGTTTTGTTTCTAGTCCTTTACATTACAATTATTTGAAAGGTCAGTATTTCCTTTTCCATGTATAGTTATATAGTTTCATTCTGCCATTTTGATTTAGCAAGGGCATTATCTAAGATAGAAATCTACATTTCTATGATATGTGAGCAGTGTGTACAATGTATGTAACAATACAATTATCTTGCTGAAAGCTCTATGCTTATTAAATGGTTTGCAGTCAGCATTGTTGTAAATAGCTTTATAGAAATATGAAGTGTATGTATGTTTGTAACACAACAGCTTTTTTCCATCCCTAGTTTTACTAATACTTAGAGCTGATATATCAGTGGAGAATACCAGTACCTCTGATGAAGTTTACCAAACTCTAAATATCACATGCAATAAAACTTTCCAGACTGTTTTATTTTTAGTAATTTGTTCCATTTTCAATTGTATTATGAGCATGTAGTAACTTTGCAGCGTTTGTTTAATTTTTTAGGTATTGATCTTAGTATATGTATGTAGGGTAAGATAAATATTATCTTGTCTTTGATTGCAATGAATACTGGATAATTCAAGTATCTTGGTAATATTCATACTCATGTCAGTTCATGTGTTGAATGAGCAAATATTTTAATGACCTTGGCATCAAAGAAGTTTACAAAAAGTAGTGTTGGAAAATCTTACATTTAGTGTGATTGTATGAAATCACAAACACCACTGTTATAACCACTGCTGGTAAGATGTTTGTTTCTGAAGTCAAGTTCTTTGTGAACAAAAGTAATTGTTTATTGCTTTGAAAGGTTTGAATACCATTTGACTAGAAAGGTGAATATTTTTATTCCTTTGTTTTTGTAGAAGCACTGTATGTTGAAGTAGTAAACACATAGCTGTATTCACCTCCATTGTATTGGTTTGGTGTCAACAGCAACAGAAAATGAATGTCTTTGGGTGTCAAAGTCAATGAAATTAAAGATTTTATCAGATTCATACTATGGGATTTCAGATGTTTGATGAAGGTAGTTCCTCATGCACTTCAGATGTCCACTCAGTTGAGGATGGTTTACTGAATCTGACTCGTCTTGCTTGTGGTATTCAAACCTTTGTGTTGATACTTAACATTTTCCAAAGAGCTTAAGTTTGTAAGTCTGTATAGTCCTTGTCCACCTTCATGCTCTACGTTCCTGTGTGGTTGAGATAGAGCAATAATGGTACTTATTACTGTCCTGTACGGTTTAGTAGACCAAAGCAATCATGGCTGTTATACTTTTTGTACAGTTTTCTAGTGACTATTTGTTTCATGAATAAAGAATTATGATACTGCATTTGTATGTTGTTCTTTGCAGAGGGTAAACAGGACAGCCCATGTTACCTAACATTGGATGTATTCTCTGGGTAGAATTAAAGTCTCTGGAACAACTCTTTGGAAGTTATATAATATTCAACCTGCTTCTCTCAGGAAGATCTCCATGTCTCTTGCACAAAGTCATTGACCTTGTCTCATGTTCATGATCAGCAGACATCAATAAATATGTTCATTCCAGCTGTACCAGCAGCATATACTAGTGTTTATACAATGCTTTCTCTCCATTCTTCCTTGACATCAAGAGATTGAAAGAGGCTTAAGAGGCAAGAAGATCTGTTCCATAATGTGTCCTCACATCACACCTGAAGGTCACTATCAAGACTATTAAAAGGTTTACAGACCCAAAGTATGTGACAGGACACATTGGATATCTATTGTAAATTACAGAAACATTAATTACGCTGTAGAGAGTTCTGTTAAGTTGTATGATAAACTAAGCTGGTTATCTTCATATATCTGAGAAGAGGCTCTCTTCGATATACTGCCATGTCACAGCATGTAATAGGATTGGATAATAGCTTACGGTTGTACAGATCGTAGGCAACTTTGAAGAAAGTAAATACCAAATCAGTGAGTGAACTTATGTTTCCCAAGTCTGATGACCACTCCACTCCAGGTACTTAACCCATATAAACAGAAGATGCATTTTCTGCTGGAACAATAGTTATCGCAAAGATCAGGTATTAAAGCAGTCTGCAAAATATTTTTCTTCTATAATTTAGGAAGCTGAATCCTCAGGATTTGCGCAAAGAAATCCTCCACAGCGCTATAACCTCAGGTGTCCACGTCATCATCCCAGTCATAAAACACGAAACTCTGAGAACTTGATATCCAACGATTATTCATGCAAAACGCTCATAGCAAGTCTCACACGTCATGATATTGCTGGACTGTTTTGCTACAAAAATGTGTGATGCAAGACAATTGACATTATTGTCCTTTATGGCATAAATCATGGTCGATTTTGCTTGAATACCATCGCTGCTACTCTGAAAAAGATGGAACAAAGATAAAATTGAATACATTCGTGAAACTACTAGTGACAATGTAGTAGCAAGAATGAGTTGGAACATGACAAGCTTCGTAAATGTGACACTAGTCCAGAACTGAGTACTGGAAGGTCATTAATGAGATTATACATCCATGCGCGTCTCGCCAGACGTTTCCTACATCTCTCCCAAAATGCTACTAAATTTAAAGAAAACATGGACCAACGATGGTTTTTAGCCACTTAATGTGGTAACATTGTACTAAGGATGTGTAAGATCAGCTCCCAAACCATTTTTGTGCAAAATTCAGGTCTTTTTCTCCATCTTACGAGGGATACTTTACAACATAGAGTCTCCCTGATCTTACAAGCCATGTGATCCTGACTTGTCCTCCCGCTCTCGGCAGCCATTTGGTCAAGCCCAATCTCTACTATGTATTCCCTCCACTGCGCTACTCGCAAACAACCAGAGTACCCAATGACTTCATCCTCACTAACATTATATGTTTAACATCCTGCATATTTTCTCCATGTATTTCCATCATTGTCCATATTATATCTCATACCCACGTGAGCGGTTGCAAGTTCTGAATGCCTACTGCAAACATCGTAGTTCGTCCTGTCTCAAGCCTCGAGATGCCGCACATATACATGTTCTCCATCTTCTTATTGCTGCTTTGCGGTGTAATTACTATCCCTAGCTACTATTAAAGACCTGGATATTCATAATGTCACCATTCGTGCATCACAGGAAGTGCCCACATGCCATACCAATGTACCAGTTTCAAACTGTGAAGTAACATTTGACCTAAACATTTCATTTCTCTCCCAGAATAAAGCAAGTAACTTCGAATGTATCATCAACTTCCAGAGTATTAAGAATAAGTCGCCGGAGGTACAAACACTTACAGAAATCTGTAATCCCGACATCATTATCGGCACAGGAACTTGGTTCCATGATGAGTTCATTCTTCTGAATTCATCCCCAAGGACTTCATTACCTACAGAAATGACAGAGCCACAGACTGTCATGGAGAAGTCCTCATAGCTATCAAGAACTCTCATTAGCTCACCTGTATTCTGCAGCAAAACTTCTGAACTTTTATGTGTCAAGATTAGCCTCAAAGGTATGAAATCTCTTTTAGTTTCAGTTTTGTACAGACCTCCAAATATGTTAGACTACCTGAACGCCATAGTTACAACAAAGGAAATCTGCAATCTACGGTTTAATCACCCCAATAGTATGTTTTGGATAGGGGGCGACTGGAACCTTGACTGGCCCTCCCTTTCAGTGACCGGGAAACAGTACCCCAAGGATGTGAATAAGGCATTCTTAGATCTTGTATCTACTTGTGGTCTCGATCAGATGGTTTCTTCGCCAACACGTGATGAGAATATTTTTTTGTCTTCCTCACTAGCAACCCGTCAGTCGTAACGAAATGCCGGATCATTCCTCCGGTGTAGGGGATCACGAAGCCGTCATCGTTGACTCAAATGTTCTGTCCGACCGTCTTAAACCAACTCGACGTACCATCTACTTATGGAAAAACGCCAATATGACAACCCTTCATGAGGATGTTACAGCCTATGTTAGAGAATTTTTTGTTACCTCCTTCTCGGATGTTAATGCTATGTGGGAGGATTTCCGTGCTAACCTTCTAAAGATACAGTCAGATAATGTTCCGCATAAGTTGACACGCTCCTGACACACAAATCCGTGAATGACTAGTACTATCCGACATCTCTTAAGACGCAAAGACCGTGCATACCACAAAGCAAAATCTACAGGTGAAAACAGAGACTGGTCAAGATACACGAGTATGGAGAACGAGGCCCGTCGTAATATTCGCAAGGCACACAACTCATGTGGCCGACATCATCAGTCCGGACCTTCACAGTAACCCCAAGAAATTTTACCCATTCGTCAAGAGTAAACAACAAGAAGCCTCAGGTGTAGCTGCCCTGGAAGATGCAAGAGGTTTGTTGACTAGTAATGCCGCTGATAAAGCTGAACTTCTCAACTCCCAATTCAGCTCTGTATATACCAAAGAGGACCTCACAAGCCTACGACTTACCAACTCCGAAGTACGACCTTTCGCTGACGATTGTATCATATTTAGACACATACGTAATTCTTCAGACAGTCTCAAACTGCAGAGGGACCTGGATAACCTTCAGACGTGGGAAAGTTCATGGCAAATGGTTTTAATCCAGAGCACCGCAGTCAAAGCCACCAGAACTGTAAGTTTCCTGAGGCGCAACCTTAGAGCTTGCCTTGAACCAGTGAGGTCCAAAGACCACCCTTGCCCGTCCTATCATGGAGTATGCGTCCACAGTTTGGGACCCTTATCAACAGATTCATGTAAGTACCTTGAAGAGGGTACAGAGGCAAGCAGCAAAATTTGTGTGCAACAGCAACACTGATTATGATCAAGGATGTGTCACTTCAATGTTACAACACCTTGGATGGGAAACCCTTAAACTCAGGAGAGCTAGGGCGAGAGCCACCTTTTTTTACAAGGTTACAGCTACATAACTACATTCATGGAGTTGACTCCCGTACAAGAGGATCATCTAATGAGAGGGAGAGAGGCATGCGAAATATTGTTATAGGTATCAGGTAACATCAGATGGAAGTGACCACCCATCTACTATTATTATGGCTAAAAGTACTCATGACACATGTAGGTGATTCAGTTTGGCTGTACAGACTACATTTCAAGGAATCCGTGGCATAATGATTCCTGATGTCAGCCTACAGGTGACGTAAGCAAAAGATAGAACCCTATCCATATCCATAAGTAATATTTGCCCAAACATGAGTCCATTGTACAATTCCGACCATATCAAGAGCATTCGCTTATGAATCATCACCACATAATGATAACTGGCCTCTGCGAAAAGGTGGACGTATCTTTCCCAATCGTCACAAATATATTCACGAGCACATTCGTTACGTTTCACTTGAAAAACACTGGATTACATGGCAAAGTCGAAATAGGGACGTCTTTGAGGTCATCTGGCATACCACCCTCATATCTACTATAAAATGTTTTGATGTCTGGCCTGGAATGCTGTAACCTTGATCAAACAGCCTTTGAGTCACATGACGCACTTTGTAATCATCGTAGAAAGAGCATGCTCGACTGTACATGGAACAGCTTGACTATTGCTCGACATATAGGGGACGTTGAGGTCATGACGTCAGTCCTAGTCTTGTGGAAAGACTTTTGTCCCTCTGAATGTAAATGCACATATCTAAATATGAGACAGAAAAAACACTGGTCTCCTTTATTTCTAGTTCACTTGGTAAATCAGTGGTAGGGATCTTCCTTCGGACGGTCACTGAATTTGTCCGAATGTTTGTTATTCCTGGTCAGGAACGGCTACGTGCAACTGGCATTTGTTGGAAGTTGGAACAAGACAGACCATTGTGGCACGAGCTCTTAACGTTTCATAATCAGTGACTAGCTGATTACAATGGACAGACAAATAATGTTGACAGACGGTGATCTGGCCGACCAAGGGCGACAACTGGTGCACAATTCCGTTTCATAAGGACTGGGTCACGAAACCGTGGTCAAAGTGCCTCTCAAATTGAAGATGAGCTACACAGAGCTACAGGTGTTAGACTGAGTGAGCAGACGATTCGTAATCGGCTACACATATGGAACCTGCATGCCTATCCCACGATGGACCAATCGTTGTTGAGCTAACGTTATGTTCTGAATGAAGGTTTACTGTGGACGTCCGTGGACTGACTGACTGACTGAGTTTGGTTTTACGCCGCTTTTAGCAATATTCGTGCAACATCACGGCGGGGGACACCAGAAATGGGCTTCACACATTGTACCAATGTGGGGATTCAAACCCGGGTCTTCGGCGTGACAAGCCAACGCTTTAACCATTAGGCTACCCCACCGCCCCGGACGTCCGTGGAATGTGACTTGGACGGAATGGGCGATTTCATGGCGTTAGTGTTAGCCACAACGATCGGTCTGGAGAGTAGCTCAATAATGGTGTGGGGTGGGATCACTGTGACTGGCAGAACACAATTACATGTTATTCACGGACATGTCACTGGACAGTACTACTGTCACATCATCCTGGAGCCACACGAGGTGCCATTTGCGACCCGACAGGGACGTCTGTTTATGTTTCAGGGCCCCGTTTCACAAAGCTCTCGTAGCGCTACGACTATCGTAAGTCAATGTTACAGTATAGGAGGTAGGAATGCTTCGAGGAAAATTACGATATCTTAGGCTAAGGAGAGTTTTGTGAAACGGGGCCCTGGATGACAACGCCAGAACACACGGGGCCCGAAATGCTCGAGAACATAACCACCTTACCGTGGCCAGTACTCCGCACAGACTCACTCACCCTCCGAACATGTGGTATCATCACTATTTCATAGTGCTTTCTAAACACATGCTCTGCCGTCGTATCGCATGATGGCAATCACTGGATTGTCTGGTAGACTCCATTTGTTTACAAACAACATCGTACAGCTGTAATACAGCTGAAACATATATATATACTCATGATATAGTTACAATTGTACAATCAACTCTGCTTTTAGCAGAGATTTCTCATGGATGCGGAGAGAGTTTTGTATCTTCTATTGAATATCCTTGTAAGTCACCGTCAACAACCACCGACCACTCACAAATAACTTGACGCTGCCCTGCACGAACCAAGTTGACATTGGATGTTCGATTAAGAGTATGCCTCGTCGAATCCGGGTTGTCGGGACGCGACATAAATGAACAGAACAGAACAGAACAGAATTTTATTTCAGTAACAGGCCTCCGGCCCAAAATACATATACATAAATTGATGGTTAATTAGAGCACACATGTATTTCATTTAGATTTGTGCTTCTTGTCAACAAAGTATAAAAATAGACATACATCCTTGATGATATTAACATTTTACTCTGTGATATAGATATAAACTTAATAATTGATGGACATTTACTAAAATATTTTGATATGTACTTATTTCTGATATGAGAATATGCATCACGGATATAAAACACATGCCATTCGTCTTCAACAACTAAGATACCATTTAATTTACATAACAGGCAATGCCTTTCATTTTGTACAGCATTAATGTATCTACCAGTTTCAACTGCTAGTTTAAAATTACAACACCGAAATTGGGCATAT
>VKKT01002784.1:84206-102677 GCA_008038995.1 Haliotis laevigata | reverse complement strand
TTGACATTACCGTGGTAACCAGTGTTTTAAAAAGTGTCCAATCACACTAGAGGTTCTAGTAAGTCTTGCAATTCTGGTTGCTGTACCAGTGTTACACTCACCTGTATGCAGATGATGCTTGCAATCCTCTGCCGTGCCTGCCGTAGCATCAAGCACTGCCTGTACCATGTCTGTATCCTGACTGCAGCAAGATGGACCCTGGCACGGCGGGCGTACATCTCCAGCTGGGCTTTCCGTTCTGCTTGTAACTTCTTTATGAAATAAACATGGAATCTTTTGAGCAATATTCCTGGGAAGAAACAGCATCCCCCTGGGAGGTCTGTCTGGTCATCGGTCAAACACTGGCTGTACAACAGTGTCATTGTCACTGTAGGTATTGCACTAGTTGAAATAAATAAATGTTCTGAGCACTAAGTCCTCTTTGAGGATTGACTGCCAAACTCAACAGTCTGGGAGAGATTGTCAAGTACGTGAGTCAGGTACACCTTGTTGTCAGGCACGACTCTACAGTCTGGAGTGTCAAACCACCAATGAAGATTATCTTCGTCTAATGACCACCCGCTTGGGCAACAGGTTTCTACTCTGATTTGTGCAGCATGATTGAGGTAACAATTCAGTTTAGAGCTCAGGTGATGAGAGTCTTATATGCCCCACTACCATCAGTGTCTAACACCTGGTTGATGTTCAACAGGTGTGCTGTGTGAATCCGCAAGGAACAGTCTAAGGAGAATATGATAGCTCTCCCTCTGCCCCTTGCCTTTAAGTACAAGATAGAACCGTACAGATCATCTGCACACTCTTACACAAACAAAACCCTTGACAATAGAGATTAAATTTAACGACACCCCGAATCTATGCAAGCGTCCCAGTCCAGTCCTGAAACAAAGGCCCCCCTCCTATTGAAGTCTTGTTTTGCTTTGCACCAATTGTGTTGTGATAGCAGCCCTTTCCTCTCGCCCTCAATGAGTGTTAGACACTGGCCAGTACAAAGGGCCACTCTGCCTCAGGGCAAGGACAGCCCTGGGGGGTCAGTAATTAGCATTAGTGGGTCTGGCCAATCTGTGGGATGGCTCTCTCATTGGCTGGGGCCTGAGTGGACGTGATGGGCGGCAGAACTTTGTTCAACATGAATGTGACAGACTGACATCGAACTCGTCAAAACAAACGTTGCACGGATTGTTTCTAGTCATGTTAATGAGGTGATGTGTGTTAATTTAATAATTACAGGCCCGTGAACAGAAAAATCACATACAGATCGTGGGTGCAAGTGTCTTGAAATTGTGTCATAATTGCTTTATTATCAATGCCACTGTCATAAATGCCATTGCGACAGCACATTGACTGTGGAGGTTCCTAATTAGACAATAAACTCTACAGACAGGGTCATGTCTGGTATTACTTCCAACAATTATGGACCATAATAATTTGGGAATCATTTCTATCACCTTCACTTGTAGCATCTTATAACTAAATCTGCAGGGAATATACTCTTATCTATAGCTGTAATCACATTAATCTAACAATTTTGAACAGATTTAAATTTGCTTTAAATTAAACTTTCAAAATCAATTGAATAAAATTAGTTTCTGTACATTAATACAGTTTATCTGTCATGGCAAAGAAAGTGAAACCACCTGGTTGTTTCTTTTTCATGTTAATACAGTTTGTCTTGGTGACTCATGAAACAATGAAACATATTTTGAGTTAGTTTAAATGATATGTACATATTTATATATATTTGAATCTGAGGCAGAAAAATGTTGAACATTTTTCGCTTATAGATAAAGATTCAAATAACAAAGTAAAAAATAAATGAGGAAGAATAAGTGGGTTGAAATAGATTTATTTTCAAAAAATATTTATATTTATCTTTAACTTTTTATCATGGAGTAATAATCAATAATGAATTTTTTTTCATGGAGTAATAATTTATACAAAAATTCATCATTAATTATTATTACTCCATGATATTTCAATGCCAGAGGTTTTGTTTTCAAATAGACTCGGCATAACATTATATACTCATAAAGATTTTTATGTTTGATAATAAGCACATAATTCACTTTTTCTTTGCAATTTACATAATTACTCCAAAATATTTTGTATTTTCCCTGGCCTTCTGGGTAGGAACATTTTGACCAAGAAATCTTTTAATTCTTGTGAAATAATAAACTAGCCTTATTTAACCATTTCTTAAATTGATAACAGTGTGACTTAAAATACACCCAGACATGTAAAGCATAACATTATCATTAATTCGAACACCATGACTCGTGTGAAATGTTTCAGCACTGGAATGGGTAATAAGAAGTTGTGTATACAGTGACATGAAAACAGCTTGAGCAGTGTCAGAGTGCCAATCAGGGAAATGTTTTTAGAAATCTTTACAGCATGCTTCAATTAACAGATCCCACCTGGGTATAAGGAGATTACACAACACAATCACTCACAGCGTAATCAGAACTCTCACGGCTTTGTCAGCAGGGATGAAGATGGGGCTGAAGGACTTAGCATCCCTAGCGTGACCTCCACAAGAATCACATTATTGGTGTATTGCATGTACAGTGATATAATCTGACATGCTTGAGCTGCAACACACTACTCAAAGATAAATGGGTGCACCATTGACTTAGTGGGAATAAAGAGGAACCAATTAAAGCACAAGGCCAAAACATAAATTCAGGGAGTGATTTATTTGGGATTCTTCTTTACATGGGTCAAACAACATGCTGCATTCATTGCAATACTGTCAAACTAAGTGACATGAGCAGATCTGTAAGTTTTAGAATTACTTAAATTTATGACAATTTTACAAATATTTGCTCTGATGCCGGTCTGAACATTGGCCTCGACAAGCTAGGGGAAGTGCATTTGCAACTTTATTATTTTAGTCACGTTTCTTCGGAGTGAGTGAGTATAGTTTTAAGGAACTATTAGCAATATTCCAGCAATATCACGGTGGAGGAGACCAGAAATGGGCTTCACATATTGTATCCATGTAGGGAATCAAACCCGGGTCTTCATTATGATGAGCTTATGCTTCAACCACCAGGCTACCTACTGCCCCTGTTTCTTCTGATAAAAAGTAACGAGATTATGGAGGTAAAACACCACACAAACCAGATCTCCTGATTTACACATTATTTGTCAATATAGCAGGACCAACTCAAGTCTGGAACAATTGGGTGAATGTAGATTGCTACAGATCTGAAATTTGGAATTGTTCTTGGCTCCTTTTTCAATTTTATTGACTTATTTTTTTGGAAGATATATTTTTTTAATTAAGGTAATTATTTCTAGGAGCAAATGTCAGTCTAGAGTGTGTGAATAGTGAAAACACTGTTCTAAAGGTAAACTTGTATATGTTTTCTCAAACAGACAAGAATACATAACTCATATAGATGCATCATCATGATTAAAAACACCGGCATAATATTTTTCAAACACTTTTAGAAACCAAACAACAGAAATGTTGTTAACAAGAAGTGAAAATCACAGAACAACAAAAACATGTGCAGATTGTGTCATTGACTGGACTGTGACAACATGGAGCTGTTCAGCCTTGACATGTGGCATCAGGAGAGGTGAGACACTGGTACTGAGAGCTTGTACAGCAGCGGCCAATTAGCATGTCTCCCTGGGAGCAGCACAAGCTGACACACCATATGTCCACTGCTAGACTTCTCACTTTCGTAGATACTTGCATGGATCTTTACTCTAGTCAGTCGTGACTGCCATTGTGGATAGACTGACATTAAGTCCAAGAAATCTATCAAATATCTAAAAATTATATATATTTATCTAAAAGCAAATCCAAATGGAGCCCAGAGGCAATCAAAACATGCCAAATCATTCTAGACTTTAGTAGGATTCAAGGAGTAAAAAAATAAAACCTTTTTTGAGCGCACGGAATAAACAATGAGGTAAAAAATTTAAAATTATTATATCGATCTGCTTCCAATATTGAATTTGTTTGTAACAAATACACAGGAAGTATTGAATTTCTTGTCTTGCTCTCAGGAACAAATAATATTTTGAAATGTTAACAACTTATTGAGAAAAGATAACCAATTTTGACACTAAAATTGCTTCAATATGTTATTTAGGAATACAAATTAAGAGCCCTTGACAAGCAGACAATATTATATTTTATTCAATTTTTGATTTACAAAGTGTACTTGACTGATAACCTAATTATCTGTCAGCATAGAAAACAGTATTTTAAATTAACTCTTTACATGAAGAACCCAAACATATCCTGTTGTGTTAAAAGTTGGCAGATTGCAACCATTTATTTGCAAAAATATTTCACTTAAGCTCATTTCAAGTGCCAAGTGCTAAAACTCCTTAAAATACTTATATGTTTATTTTCTGAGTTTGACCTACAAACATACCATGAAAATAATAACAATGAACAGACAATAATTCAAAACTGGTTTACAATTTGGTGAAATGAAACAAAAACAACAGACTTTAACATGAGAAAAACACAGTCATCCATATTTTTTTCTGTCTGCTGTTTTGAAACTTGCTTGTTTTTTCTTGTCTAATGCAAGATGGTAACTGATATTGATCTGGTTGGTGATCAACACAATGGCTACCCTAAGAAGCACTAATCCAGAATCTCAGGCCAAATTAGGCCCATAGAATGCATAATCGTTAAACACATTTTGAACTAATGTCTGCCTACATTTTCGCGTGATTCAACTGGCTTGTTGGGCTAGATCTTCAGATCCAACCTATTGACCTGATCTAAATACTGTAATAAAACAAATACCATGTCTTGATTGTTTCTTTGAAGTAAGCATTCTGATGCCTATCTCAATGTCCAAATACCCTCAAGAAATTTGTCTTTCCACACTGAGGGCAATAAAACCATATTGGTGATAAAAGATTAGAACGATGTACATCACTTTTCAACCTTGAGGGCGGAGGACGAACAAATCAGGTAAATCCCCGATTGAAATGACTTCAAAGAGGGTGATTATTCACTCAGCTAACAGGTATTTACTGGTGACATAACCCGTCACGCCTCGCTGGTCACAGTCTCTAGCTTCAGCAGAACAGCAGGATGATGATCACAAGTTGTGTTATCTTTGTAATCATCAAAGCAGTGAATACACAATGTGGGGCACAGGGATTTGTCAGTCTTTGTCCCCAGAAAGTAGAACTTGACTGATTGTCTCATGTTTTAATCACAGTTTGGTCTGAAGATTCATTTCTTGGTTCAGATTACCGGAGGTCTTTCATTTTGCCAGGTTCCAGATACAACAAAGATGTGTTTTGTAAAATTGATGTAATGGGTTATCTTGACCGACTCAGAAGCCAATAGTCTGCCCAAAATATGTGGCAAATGTCAGTACAAATTACCAATATGGAATGACTTTCACTAATTCATATTAACATAGGTATATCTAATGTAAAAGCTTGTGCGAGGAGGATTGAATTCCACTCAACAGGACAATACATATAGCTAATAATTGACATTAAAGAGGACACGGCTTTGATCATTATAGTTTCACAATACTACATTGAACATGTTTATATCACTCTAAATGTAAGAAAATAAGATCTTAACACCCCTTCATCACCCTATCCTCAAGTTTGAACAAAACAACGATTCATTATACATAGGGCACTATTTGGCTATTAGGGGATCCTAAACAAAATCCAATTTGAAGTTCATTTTAGCTGAACTAAAAGTGGGAGGCCATAAACTAGGATTATAGGAAAAATGTCCTTGGTAAAAAAGTCCTTGGTAGTAAAAACTGATTCAGTTATTTATNCACATAATTCACTTTTTCTTTGCAATTTACATAATTACTCCAAAATATTTTGTATTTTCCCTGGCCTTCTGGGTAGGAACATTTTGACCAAGAAATCTTTTAATTCTTGTGAAATAATAAACTAGCCTTATTTAACCATTTCTTAAATTGATAACAGTGTGACTTAAAATACACCCAGACATGTAAAGCATAACATTATCATTAATTCGAACACCATGACTCGTGTGAAATGTTTCAGCACTGGAATGGGTAATAAGAAGTTGTGTATACAGTGACATGAAAACAGCTTGAGCAGTGTCAGAGTGCCAATCAGGGAAATGTTTTTAGAAATCTTTACAGCATGCTTCAATTAACAGATCCCACCTGGGTATAAGGAGATTACACAACACAATCACTCACAGCGTAATCAGAACTCTCACGGCTTTGTCAGCAGGGATGAAGATGGGGCTGAAGGACTTAGCATCCCTAGCGTGACCTCCACAAGAATCACATTATTGGTGTATTGCATGTACAGTGATATAATCTGACATGCTTGAGCTGCAACACACTACTCAAAGATAAATGGGTGCACCATTGACTTAGTGGGAATAAAGAGGAACCAATTAAAGCACAAGGCCAAAACATAAATTCAGGGAGTGATTTATTTGGGATTCTTCTTTACATGGGTCAAACAACATGCTGCATTCATTGCAATACTGTCAAACTAAGTGACATGAGCAGATCTGTAAGTTTTAGAATTACTTAAATTTATGACAATTTTACAAATATTTGCTCTGATGCCGGTCTGAACATTGGCCTCGACAAGCTAGGGGAAGTGCATTTGCAACTTTATTATTTTAGTCACGTTTCTTCGGAGTGAGTGAGTATAGTTTTAAGGAACTATTAGCAATATTCCAGCAATATCACGGTGGAGGAGACCAGAAATGGGCTTCACATATTGTATCCATGTAGGGAATCAAACCCGGGTCTTCATTATGATGAGCTTATGCTTCAACCACCAGGCTACCTACTGCCCCTGTTTCTTCTGATAAAAAGTAACGAGATTATGGAGGTAAAACACCACACAAACCAGATCTCCTGATTTACACATTATTTGTCAATATAGCAGGACCAACTCAAGTCTGGAACAATTGGGTGAATGTAGATTGCTACAGATCTGAAATTTGGAATTGTTCTTGGCTCCTTTTTCAATTTTATTGACTTATTTTTTTGGAAGATATATTTTTTTAATTAAGGTAATTATTTCTAGGAGCAAATGTCAGTCTAGAGTGTGTGAATAGTGAAAACACTGTTCTAAAGGTAAACTTGTATATGTTTTCTCAAACAGACAAGAATACATAACTCATATAGATGCATCATCATGATTAAAAACACCGGCATAATATTTTTCAAACACTTTTAGAAACCAAACAACAGAAATGTTGTTAACAAGAAGTGAAAATCACAGAACAACAAAAACATGTGCAGATTGTGTCATTGACTGGACTGTGACAACATGGAGCTGTTCAGCCTTGACATGTGGCATCAGGAGAGGTGAGACACTGGTACTGAGAGCTTGTACAGCAGCGGCCAATTAGCATGTCTCCCTGGGAGCAGCACAAGCTGACACACCATATGTCCACTGCTAGACTTCTCACTTTCGTAGATACTTGCATGGATCTTTACTCTAGTCAGTCGTGACTGCCATTGTGGATAGACTGACATTAAGTCCAAGAAATCTATCAAATATCTAAAAATTATATATATTTATCTAAAAGCAAATCCAAATGGAGCCCAGAGGCAATCAAAACATGCCAAATCATTCTAGACTTTAGTAGGATTCAAGGAGTAAAAAAATAAAACCTTTTTTGAGCGCACGGAATAAACAATGAGGTAAAAAATTTAAAATTATTATATCGATCTGCTTCCAATATTGAATTTGTTTGTAACAAATACACAGGAAGTATTGAATTTCTTGTCTTGCTCTCAGGAACAAATAATATTTTGAAATGTTAACAACTTATTGAGAAAAGATAACCAATTTTGACACTAAAATTGCTTCAATATGTTATTTAGGAATACAAATTAAGAGCCCTTGACAAGCAGACAATATTATATTTTATTCAATTTTTGATTTACAAAGTGTACTTGACTGATAACCTAATTATCTGTCAGCATAGAAAACAGTATTTTAAATTAACTCTTTACATGAAGAACCCAAACATATCCTGTTGTGTTAAAAGTTGGCAGATTGCAACCATTTATTTGCAAAAATATTTCACTTAAGCTCATTTCAAGTGCCAAGTGCTAAAACTCCTTAAAATACTTATATGTTTATTTTCTGAGTTTGACCTACAAACATACCATGAAAATAATAACAATGAACAGACAATAATTCAAAACTGGTTTACAATTTGGTGAAATGAAACAAAAACAACAGACTTTAACATGAGAAAAACACAGTCATCCATATTTTTTTCTGTCTGCTGTTTTGAAACTTGCTTGTTTTTTCTTGTCTAATGCAAGATGGTAACTGATATTGATCTGGTTGGTGATCAACACAATGGCTACCCTAAGAAGCACTAATCCAGAATCTCAGGCCAAATTAGGCCCATAGAATGCATAATCGTTAAACACATTTTGAACTAATGTCTGCCTACATTTTCGCGTGATTCAACTGGCTTGTTGGGCTAGATCTTCAGATCCAACCTATTGACCTGATCTAAATACTGTAATAAAACAAATACCATGTCTTGATTGTTTCTTTGAAGTAAGCATTCTGATGCCTATCTCAATGTCCAAATACCCTCAAGAAATTTGTCTTTCCACACTGAGGGCAATAAAACCATATTGGTGATAAAAGATTAGAACGATGTACATCACTTTTCAACCTTGAGGGCGGAGGACGAACAAATCAGGTAAATCCCCGATTGAAATGACTTCAAAGAGGGTGATTATTCACTCAGCTAACAGGTATTTACTGGTGACATAACCCGTCACGCCTCGCTGGTCACAGTCTCTAGCTTCAGCAGAACAGCAGGATGATGATCACAAGTTGTGTTATCTTTGTAATCATCAAAGCAGTGAATACACAATGTGGGGCACAGGGATTTGTCAGTCTTTGTCCCCAGAAAGTAGAACTTGACTGATTGTCTCATGTTTTAATCACAGTTTGGTCTGAAGATTCATTTCTTGGTTCAGATTACCGGAGGTCTTTCATTTTGCCAGGTTCCAGATACAACAAAGATGTGTTTTGTAAAATTGATGTAATGGGTTATCTTGACCGACTCAGAAGCCAATAGTCTGCCCAAAATATGTGGCAAATGTCAGTACAAATTACCAATATGGAATGACTTTCACTAATTCATATTAACATAGGTATATCTAATGTAAAAGCTTGTGCGAGGAGGATTGAATTCCACTCAACAGGACAATACATATAGCTAATAATTGACATTAAAGAGGACACGGCTTTGATCATTATAGTTTCACAATACTACATTGAACATGTTTATATCACTCTAAATGTAAGAAAATAAGATCTTAACACCCCTTCATCACCCTATCCTCAAGTTTGAACAAAACAACGATTCATTATACATAGGGCACTATTTGGCTATTAGGGGATCCTAAACAAAATCCAATTTGAAGTTCATTTTAGCTGAACTAAAAGTGGGAGGCCATAAACTAGGATTATAGGAAAAATGTCCTTGGTAAAAAAGTCCTTGGTAGTAAAAACTGATTCAGTTATTTATTTGACAAGATTGACATCAAAGATTAAACCCCAAAAAGCATAAGAAATCACATATTATGACATAAATTAAGATGTTTGATCTTTTAAATGACATCTAAAAAAACCATGATGTGCTCATGGATTAAATATCTAAACTGACCTTTGATCTGTAGTAAAAACAGTTGAAAGTGTCTCAGTGTGTTTACTGATCACCGATTATAGTGTGATGTGAATTGATTGCATCTCACCCAGTACTAGGAATATTAGTTTAGAACATTAATTACGTGGACTTGCTTCTATTCATATTGTAAGGTATAAATATGTATTCTGGTATGACATTAGTACCAATTCCATTCCATGATGGAAGTCATTCAGACCAACAAGGGTGGTTTGAAGCTAGTCTTAGATGGTCATATGTACACCAAACACACAACTCGAAAAGTCAAGATTGTATGGAAAAGTCCAGTACCAAATCCACGGGCCAACTGTGGTCTAACCTAGACAATGGCAACCCAGAGCTGACAAAGCCTTGCAGTCGCTCTCCTGATGAAGCTCAGATATCGGAGGACTTCGAAGGCTGGACTACGAAGTTGTCCAACTTAGTCGGTCACCACCACCCATCTGTCTGGAAGACCATCGAATGGTTCCAGAAGGAGCAGATGGCACTCAGAACTGTAATTGTCCAGGCCGCCGTTGGAAATGTAAGAAGAAAACCCAAGATATCATCCTCAAGATGCAGTAACGTCTGCACAAACTGTGTGGAGACATTGCCGCTGGAAGGAAGTCTATCCCCAAGTTTTTACACGGTGTGCCAGTGAACATCTATCTCATGTCATCATGTGATGCATTATGTAATTTATAATGTTAACTGTAGTCATTTCGTACGATTTTACATCAACATTTCAATACGTCATTATGTCACAAGACCTTTACATTTGTTGTGATTGACTGACTGACTGAGTTTGGTTTTACGCCGCTTTTAGCAATATTCCAGCAACATCACGGCGGGGGACACCAGAAATGGGCTTCGGTCATTGTACCCATGTGGGGATTCGAACCTGGGTGATCGGCATGATCCTAAATAAGAAGTGGTTGTAATCTCCAAATACACAATGAAACAGGCATACCTCTGAAGAATATAAGAAATCTGAACAAAATAATGTTTCTACCCAATTGGCCACCAAAGGGCACCTAGTTGAGAATCCTTGAACTGCAGCTAGAGAATGTCTAGGTCCCACAGCATAGAAAGTGTTTGCAGAGTGTATATTTGTCTAGTTTGCTACAACTTCTGGTGATAACAATCAATTTTTTAAAAGCTGTCCAGTGCTGAAGTACTTAAAATTCCTAGTCTCTACAATAAGTGACACCGACTTTGTGATGAAACTGACAGCAAGAGCTAAATACAAACTGAAACCCTGCAAATAACCTAGTGTTTTTAGGGATGAAAAGCATACTAGTTTTCACACTTTACTTGTTAGGATAACACTAAAATATCTTTCAAAAAGAAATTGCAGTCCCACCAGTCTTTTACAGCAGTTCTGTTGACCCTGATAATATCAACATAAATATAGTCAAAATGTTTCTATACCAAATTCCATCACTGGAGTGCCGTTTATAAATTTGACTACAAGTTAAAGATATACTCCTGACTAGTTTAAAGGTAAAAACCTGATACATACTACCCATCCAAAGTTGGGACTCACGTAAAGCACTCACTATATGTTCTGTATACATGTATATAATGAGGTTACATCAAAGATGAATTTCTCCACTAACTTGGGGGAACCAACTGCAAACCTTGTGCAGATGAATTGCACGAGGACCAATCATCAAATTGCTGAAAAGCATGTGCAAATATCGTGCATGTAAACAGCTGCATTTTGGTGTCAAGTTTTGTTAAGAATTCACTAATTTTCACGGAGTTTCATCATTTATTGAACTCATGACAATAATCTTTTAAATGTTACGAATTTGTTGTACAATAATACATCAGTTGATGTGTAAACTGTACCTTTAAACAGTATGGAATATTTTGCAAAAACTAGTTTAGAAGAGCTGACTGAAGAAAGTGGCTACATTTACACTAGTGAGTCTAAACTTTTGATTGGAAGTATACATGACAACCTTCCTTCTATATACATCTGCGTGTAACGTTAGTTCACACCCAGTCAGTATTGATCCATGTTTTGGCTTTTCAGGCTGAGAGGTTTTATTCAGCACAAGCCACAATCCGCTTCTACTCACTGTCAAATACAACCAATATGGGCACAGATACACACACTTATTATTAGCAGTTCGCACTGAACATTTTCTGTTCTTGGATTTGATAGTTGGTTCCAGTAGTTCCGCTATTTTGTAATGACATAAACACTTTGTTGTACATCACTGTAGATGACGTTACGACGTGCACATCACATATTCTCTAACACGATTCCATCAATTGATCAACTGAGTTGATTTTATACATTTCTCAGATAAAAAGTGACTGCTTGCATGCCAACTCAGAATTAAACACAATCTGATTTGATGCTGAATGGTCTGAATTATACTTAATCAAAACTTGGTATCTGGAAGATGAGGGCTGCTTCTGAGATAATAAAGTTGTCAAGTCATTTTATGTTGGTTATGAACAGGTTCACATGGTCCATATCTTTAACGAAATTGGTTGCAGTTATCACTCAGCTATGTGATCAATATTGGAACATGTTAAATTCACAACACAAGATTGCACCTGTTAACATGAGTATGGCCTTTTTAACGAATGTCTACTTATCTAATTCAAAGCTCAAAGTTCAAGGTCTTGAGCCGGCGCGGAGACGTTGTGATGATCTATTGACATTATATATTGTTTATTAGTGAAACTTTGAACCTGAAGTCAAGATGCCTGCTAAACTATAATGCAAAGTGATAGTCCCTATACTCAACCTCAAAAGTATTTGTTCACGAGTACTGTAATAGTTCACATTAAACACCTTTTTAAAACTATTTAATAGCATCTTGTGAAGACGGAACTATTTTGTCATCGGCTAGTCATTAGAATAGGACTGTCAGGAGCACTATGCAATGTTGACCCACCGAGATGAATAATCTACTATGAAGATGCTACTGTTTTTCACAAACACCACTCTTCATGGACACACCATACAAATATGTCAAATCTGTCAGTTTTTAGAATTGTTAAACTGGGGAGTCATAAAAAGTTTATTTTTAAAAAAAGTGAAGATAATTAAATTTTCCCAAGTTCACTTTAGGCTAGACTAAATGGTCAGATATAAGATAACAAGTTCTATTTTATTGCAATGATGTTCATGTCAACCTATATCCTTTGAAAAATATCAAGATCTGACAAGTGTGTTTTGAATCTGAACATGGGAAGAAGGTAAAACAAACAAAAGTCACTCACCTGAAGATGAACTCTAGCCTTGTAACCACGGTAACTTCTCTGAAGACACACTGCAGCACGATGCTTCTGTAGTGTCTGTCTGAACGTCCGTCTCACCATGTAGCCTCGCCAACTGCTCTGGATCAAGATGGATGCTTCACTGGTCTGTCGGAAAGTCTTACGCTTAGAATGCATTCGGAATGTGGATTGAATAACTGTTGCTGCTTTGTGTTTCTTCAGTTCTAGCGTGTGCCTGTACCTCTTGTATGCTCTCTGGATCCGTATTGCTGACTTTTGTCTGTTCAGTTCTTTAGTGTGCCTGTACATTCTGTACGCTCTCTGAATCACACCGGCAGCATGTCTCCGTCGAGCGACCATCTGACGCAGGCCATTAAACAGTAGGAATGTCCGTGTGTTTCTCTGTATGACAGAAATAGCTTGCAGCTTGTGGCAGTAGGCACACCTCGCCAGGAACCCTCGGACAACTGCCTGGACAAGGATGACTCTCTGTCTGGTCAAACAGAACTGCTTCTTTACGACGAGCATCCTGAGCACTGACTGTATGGTAGTAGCAGCGACATGTCTTCTCCCAACCTGTCTGTGCTTCCATCGTCTGTAGGCAGACTGGAGCGTGCATACTGACATCCTCATCTTCAAGAACTCCTCCCTCTGATTCTGTGCTTGACATTTTCTTCGATACAGGGTTTGAATCGTACGAGCAGCTTCCTGTAAACGCTGATATCTCTTCCTGTGGAGGAATGCTCTGACATAAGCCTGGACTTGGATGATTTGATGGCGTGTGTGAAGGAAGTTCTGTCGAGTCCGATAGCTCCTGTATCCTTGTTGTATAGTGATTGCTGCGCCCACCACGATCAGGTACTGCCGACGCTGTTCCCGGGAGGATAAGGTCGCCCTCCACTTCTCCTGAATGACCTTTGCTGCTTCTCGCTGCAGGATAAACGCTGACCTCTCCTTGTAACAATTATAAGCCCTTTGAATCTTCAGTGCAGCAGACTTCTGCTCCAAGTATCTCCTCCTTGCCAGGAACATTTTAACTGTTTTCTGAACGATGACAGAAGCAGATTTCTTTTGGACAAACCTCTGTCTCTCCAGTGTAGCTGCCTTGTTGTATCTGTAGAGCCTCTGTAAGCTGATGGCTGTGGCCCGAAGTTGGCGATATTGCTTCTGCTGTTGGTGGGCACGGAAGGCAGACTGTATAACAGAAGCATATCTCTGGTAGAGCGCCAACCGATATCTGACAATGTAGCCCCTCCAGACAGCCTGTATTGTCATAGCTGCTCCCTTCATGATTAGGAACCGTCTCCGAGATCTCTGACCATGTGTGATACTTCTGTACCACTGCTGAATGTGACAAACAGCTTGTTTCTGCTGCCTGTAAACATTCCTCTCCTTAATCATCCTCACACATGCTTGCAATTTAATTGCTGATTTCTTCATACACAGAAACCTTGATCTGATTAAATGTTTGCGAACGTAACTCTGAATAAGTACGGCAGATAGTTTCCTTTCAGCATCTCTTTTACAAACAGCAGCTCTGTAAGCAGCTTGTAAGGTGATCACTGCTTGTTTAATGTTCAGATACTTCTGTCGCTGCTGTCTGCCGGAACGCACAGCTCTGTACTGCTTCTGCACACAGACACACGCAGCCCTCATCGTTGTGAACCTCCTCCTCTCCACCAGCATCCTCCATCTGTTCTGCAGGACCACAGCAGCGCTGTCCATCCTGACATGCTGTATCAGCTGCCTGTATCTCTTCACCTGCTGGTGCATTCTGACATGTCTCTGGATGGTCACCGCAGCATGTCTGGCCTGTGTGAACGCTCTGCGACAGATCCATCCCCTGACTGCTGCCTGCAGCTTCATCACATGGTTTCTATTGGTTACATAGACTCTCCTGTCTAGCTGACCGACTCTTACAGCTCTCAATCTCCGCTGAAGGACACACGTGGCTTGGATGATTTGTCTATATTTACATCTATCCTGATACATTCTAACAAACGACTGAATCTTTACAGCAGCCATTTTTGTTTTCTGATACTGCTTGCGACATCTCTGCCCTCTGAACGCTGTCTGAAGGGTCACTACAGCAGATTTAGTACGTACAAACTCTTGCCTGACACACTTGGTCTTTCTGTTTGCCCTGTAAAGTCTTTGCAGTAAAACACAGGCATGTTTGAGGTTGTGGTACCTCTTCATGGCAATCATCATTCTAACTTTGCTCTGAATCTTCACAGCAGACCTCCTCATGATAGAGAACTGCTTCTTGATGACATAGCTTCTCCAGCCACTCTGGATCGCCATAGCAGCACCAATCATCACTTGATACTTTGTTCTTGCCTCCCTAGCAGCTGTAGCAGCCCTGTAGTAGCTCTGAATAACAACAGCTGCCTTCCTCTGTCGCATAAAGTCCATTCTCTGATGCCAGCCTCTCACATGGGCTTGAATGACAACTACGTTTCGCCTCAGTGAAACAAACTTTTGTCGATTCACCAACATCCGCCACCATGACTGAATGCTCACAGCAGCAGATGTCTGACGGGCTAGGTCAGACAAAAAGGCCTTCTTTTGTAGATAGCCTCGGGCGTAATGCTGTAGACAAGATATGGCTGCAATTTTCTTCTTGTATGCCATCTGAGCTTGCATCATACGCACATTCTTCTGAATGACCATCACCGCTTGTCTGATGGCGCTATATTGTCTCTGTGCTTGAAGTCTCCTCCAACATGTCTGAAGTCGCACAACAGCATCTCTCTTGGCCTGCATCTGGGACTGGATCTGTCGTTTGTTCAAGTGGAGCCTGGTGTGGTGTTGGAGGATGATGACAGCAGCCTTGGTACGAAGGAACTGTGCCCTGGCGGCCATCCTCCTGAAGGATGTCTGTAGAGTCAGCACAGCTGACTGTTTGCGCTGGTACTCCTTCCTTGCAATATGACATCTGTATGTAGCTTGGATGAGGGTAGCTGCTGTGTGTTGTCTCCCCATCTTCTTCTGCTGCAGTAGCCTCCACCAACGCTGTACTGTCACACAAGCAGCCGTCCATCTCAGCAGTGCCTCTCGCTCTTCACCAGCCATCTTGCGTAGTCGGTATGCACGCTGGAGAATTATCGCAGCTAGTCTCATTGCACGGAACTTCACCCGATACTTATGTCCACGGAAGTGTTTCTGAATGCAGATGGCAGCGTTTCTGTTGTGGGCGTACTTCATCCTCTGCTGATAGCCCCTGACACGAGACTGAAGCGTGGTTGCTGCTGCCTTCTTCGTCAGAAAGTCTTGTCTTGCTGTGGCTGACAGTTTGTTGGCCCGGACTCTCCCTTGTAGTGAGACAGCAGTTTTCTTTAGTTCAAGATAATCCCTCCTCATGTTCCTCATCCTCACATATCCCTGCAGCAGGACCACACATCTCCTTAAATCCACCAGCTTCTTGCGACAGCTGTACCCTCGCCAGGCTCTCTGGATCACGCCAGCTGCAGCTGATGTGCGAGCCACACGGTTGTTGGCAGCTGCTCTGAATGCTCTCTGTACAGTAACGGCAGCAGATCTCTTGGCTAGGAACTCTTCTCGATGTTTCCGTGCTGCGATCAAGCTTCTGAAGCTGCTCTGAATGATGCCTGCAGCTTGCTGTTGCTTAGCAACATGTCTCCTTGCTAGATGTCCTCTCACATGGGCTTGAAGGGTTATGGTTGATTTACGAAGACGCTGATATTGCCGTTTAGCAGCAAATCCCTGCATTGCAGCCTGAAAACACAGAACAACAATGACTGGTTACAGGTCAGTGTCTCCAGATGGATGTGATTCTATACACAGAGCATCCTTCAACAAAAGCACAAGACCCACTTGCACAGGGTGATCTTAGTTCTATGACAGTCTTAAGTTGAGTATGGGAGTTATGGTCGTCATATGCAAAGATCGCTTTGTGCAAGTGGGCCTTCATCCTCGAAAATTTTCTAGGGTATATGTTACGATAAATCTCCACTATACCCTGGATGCATCTACGGCCCCATGATTTTATTATCTCCCTTGGTTGGCTTTTTATCCAATCAGGTGTCTACACTGGGAAGTTAAGCATACTAATCACAACTCACTTTGGCTTTTTTTTCTAACCAATTACACTTGGCAGTACAATTGTTGCAGAAGTACTCTGAAAGAGGTAGAAGGAGTTCTTGCAAATATTTTTTTTTTAAGGTTTTAGACCTGTCAATTTGTCTGTATGATATCCCCCACCAATCTGAGTTGCACTGCGAACAAACCTTCGCCGCTGCGACCACTATCTTTGTTGACACTGGCAAGCTCGGTTGTAACGGCGGCTTATCTGATTGGCTACTGTGAGAATGCGGAGCCAGCAAAGGGAGGTAATAAAATTATCAGGCCGAGCCATAGATGCATCCAGGGTACTAGTGGAGATTTATCGTAATGTATACCCTGGAGATTATCGAGGATGGTGGGCCTTGGGAACACTTAGTCTGTGCTTGAAACATTGTACTTTGGGACATTTAGTATGTACTTGATACATTGTAATTTGTACCCATATGTGGATTCAAATACAGTTAGTCAGGTGAAAACTTTGACCAATAGGTTTCCCAATCCCCACATACACAATCTGTGACTTGACTATTCTGATTACATGACTCTTGTAACATAGTTGCACTATTGCTGACTGTGTCATAAAACTGCTTCAGAACAAATTCCCCATCAACAATGTTTTTCAGGAAATTTCAAAGAAAATATGAGTATGAATCATTTTTGGATAAATCACCTTGTAGAGGTTGGTACAAATCGGAAGCGGTAACCACTGTTTAAGGTTCTACACTGGCCCATGTTCTGACCTGAATCTTGGTGACAGCGTCCCCCATGTTGGCGTTGTCTCGTGCTAGTCTCAGCAGGCGTGCCTCTGACCTGGCCTTGTGACCCCTCCAAACAGCCTGTAGAACAATGGCTGCCCTCATCTGTTTCTCTTTTTGTTTACGTTGGAGGAACTCTCTCACTCGAGTCTGGATGACTCGAGCTGCTTTGATCTCATGCTATAAAGGGAAGAGCAGGCATTAATCAGTTTGTCCTCAATGTGTAATACATGCTGCCTTACAGTCTATGGTTCTGACAAATCAAGCAGTTGGAACCTTTAATCATCAGGATCATTCCGTATCCATGGTATGCAACCAGGGAAAGAAACCTTTCTAAATTCCCACAAGACCACAGGACCAGTGAGTGGACAATAATTAGTGGTCCTGTCTGACCCATTATATAAGAGAGTTATGTGGAGTTCCTTGATCTATGTGTTGTCCTTGTAACTCTGCGGGTGTAATTTTAGGACCTATTGCCCTAGACTTACATGTTGTGCTCAGAGTGCTGTATGGAGCTATTGGCCCAGACTTACATGTTGTGCTCGGAGTGCTGTATGGAGCTATTGGCTCAGATTTACATGTTGTGCTCGGAGTGCTGTATGGAGCTATTGGCCTACACTTACATGTTGTGCTCGGAGTGCTGTATGGAGCTATTGGCCCAGACTTACATGTTGTGCTCGGAGTGTTGTATGGAGCTATTGGCCTACACTTACATGTTGTGCTCGGAGTGCT
>VKKT01002782.1:64941-80231 GCA_008038995.1 Haliotis laevigata | reverse complement strand
AGCAATATCACGGTGGGGGACACCAGAAATGGGCTTCACACATTGTACCCATGTGGGGTATCGAACCCGGGCCTTTGGCGTGACGAGCGAACGCTTTAACCACCAGGCTACCCCACCGYCCGTCATGGTTGTAAGGTCACAGTAGTCGTATATGATGTGTCGAGAACCCACGTTGCACAGGTATCTTTTTGTGGCATGGGAGACACAGAATTTACGTGCAAATTTATAGAGATTATTATATCTATTTATTTTACACCATGGTATGTTGTGTATATATGAAACAGCTCCACGCAGTTGGTTCAGAAAATACCGTTTGTCAGGACAGAAAGGTTTTAGTATTCACTTTAGAATTAATCGTCCGTTTAAAGTGCTTATGTTATTAATGTGTTACGTGGAAGGAATCCTTTTCGAGGGCTCGGCGTCCTCGACCTCGGTACGGGGTAGATTTCAGCAGGTGCGTGGGCCGTGTGTTTCTCTGGCGTCCACCACCCCCCTGCCCATTGCCTGGCAAGCTTCCTTCGGTGGACAGGGATTTTCTTTCTGCTTTGTCTGTTCCCTTATCAGATAACGGTAATTGGATTACAGTAGCACAAAGCCTTTATCTTAATTCATCGCGAAATATGAAACAAAAATCGACAATGCAAACGCGTTTAAAGCAACTGGGCTGGTGAATTTGTATTCTGGGCTGGAATTCTTCTTGTAGGAAAATGACTTGCATTTCCTGTCAGTCCGAGTCCTGATAGGAATCAGCGAGGACACGTCCCTGTAATCCACAACAGCCAGGCAAGGACTGTATGTTATCATTACAAATACGGGAAGCAAATACATAGCTTTTTGATGGCGCATTTCTACCTTGGAACACTCAGCCGCGTTCACGCTAGCTTTTAACGGATCTGTCCCGGTCCGGCGTTTCTAGCCAATTTAAGATTATTTGTTCTGCACTTGAGTTCCGCGATTCGCGCCAACTTTATATGGTCTTGGGCGACTCTGGAGATGCATACAAACTTGGGAGATTTACAGACAAGTTCTTAACGAGCTACGGCACCAAGTCGTGGGTCTGGTTCCAACATTTACATCTTATCAACTGTTGATGAACAAACATTGTCAAAGGACGAGGAATGGCGCTAGTTTACTCGGCGTCTATTTAGACGCTGTTGCTAAGAAATAGCACAAGTACTATGTTCGATGAAGACATCCGTTGTGGTATTTTTCTTTTTAATAAGCGCATTTTACTCAGGGATATGTACACACGGTATATTCGTCAACTAAAAGAGCAGAGATGAACTTAATGTACCTGCCCCTTCTCCTACAGTCCACCCACTCCTCAGCCCTTTCCACGCTCATCATCCTGTTTTCGTTTTTCATCCTTTTTTACAAATGGTTTTGAGGATTCTACATTGATTGAACATACTCGTTTGCTTAAACTTTAAATAAATTTCGATTGGTCATTAAAATGCTGTGCTTAGAGGTTTTTTTCTGAAACAATCAATGTCGTGGCCTGTCAGCCTGATGTCCCTAAAACCTATTCACGTTATTAGCTTAATTGTCTAATTTCTTCAGCACAAAACATTCCCCAGACAGAACGCTAGTGAACTCTGCGATTGTTTGAGTCCTGTTTAACCTCAAGCGATAGTACAATTCTTGTCAATCTGACTTTAAATTACCTTTTTACAATTGTCAAACCATACCAGCGCGGATCAAGTCATAAAATCTTATTAATTATCGTCAACTAGTTTTCTTCCAATTGCCCTCAATCATTCCGGTGTCAGCTAATTCAATAGGCCTCATGTCACGTTGGAGTAATGTGGACAAGTCAACCACATATTTAGTACAGGGCGTGTCCATCTGCCGAAGCTATGCGAAGTGACGATCAGGAGCGTCTATTAACACAGACCGTTATTAAGTCAGCCATGATTGCAAAGTAAATGATTTTCAAAACTTCTGTGATTATTTCTTTTATGCTTTGCAATTGCAGTGACGTACCAGACTCGTTTATCAAACCTCTAGTCCCGTCCATCAGTTTCGGCGCCCCAGGGTCACCCCTCCATCTGGCTCACAGCGAAGCCTATTGGGACCCACCCTGGAGACTGGCTTGTGCCGTCATCGGACTATCATTATTCAGTTAGTCTCAGATTGCTCAAGAAATTGCATTGTTATTTGATACACTCCCTGCAAAGAATTAGTGCGACTGTGAAATTAGAAGTCCATCAGTGCATGGTTACGGCGGTTTCAGCGTGACTGGGACCCCTATGCCATTCGCACCCACGGGATAACGCTACCCAGCCAGGCCACATCTTGACCGTGCAAGTCTGTCTATGTATTTCGTCCATTTCACTGGTTGCCAGTGTTAACTGCTTTTTGTAATTGATATGATACACTCTCAAATATCGTGGATACTACAAGTCGTTTTGTGAAATAACTGTCTGTCATTATTGGATAAGAGCTGAACGATGAATCAGATGATTTGACAATTACTACTGGGAGTATTGGTGTCAGCCCATGCTGTATCACCTGCCCGCCATTGTAGTGAGTGGGTTGTGTTTTACGCCGCACTGTACAGTAACGAGGTCGCAGATGGACAAGCTAATGAAGAGGGTCATGGGGTGAACGCCTTGTGTATGAAATCCTGCAAGCAAACCATGGCCATAATGGATTAAAATCCTTGGATCTTTGAATCATATCCATGCAGGGAGAATAAGCAAATATTACAGCTGTCAGATCTTGCCGTGGTTGCTACCTAGAGTGAGTGAGTGAGTGGGTGGGTGGGTGATTGGGTGGCTGAGTGAATGAGTTGGGCTTAACGCCAATTTTAGTAGTAGTCAAGAATTGCTATTTTATTTTTAAAAGCTCACAGACAGTAAAACCCCAGGTACACGCTGTATCGACATGCACGCCACCTCTTGAGCTAACATGAACTGTTAACTCGATTCACAAATCAGTGCCCTAGGTCCTAAAAGCATTAAGATAAATGCATCGCCGTGCTGGCTTTGTTATTCTTGCTGATGCAATGTATATTAATTTTAATAATGAATAGTATCATTTTCAAATGCCGGTAAAGTTGGAAGTGTATATTCTTTGTAGCCTGTGCTATTGCAATTAATCAAACGCACTTAGTAAACAAATCGTTAAAAGTGCTGTAGCTGCGCATACGTTTCTTTATGATAAATAGAGCATTAGCGCAAATGTGATCAAAGATTAATTCTCATTCCTCGCCTGCCTGGTATACTAATTGAAGCGTTTCTGCTTTTGTTCAGAATTTCATCAATCTTGACCAGCGCCAAGTAGTAAATCTATTGTCATAAACTATGCATGGAGTATAATCAGGAGATTGATGCACCCTTCAAAGCCAAGGACCAACTAACGGTTGTGTCAGTAAAATAAAAACACCAGTAATAGCATTGAAATCAGTTTGGGCTCGTCACTAACATGTCCCTGTTGTGACCGAACGTCAAGTCAGCGTGGAGCAGGCAACGGCCTTGGAGACAGGTGTGGGCTTTGCCTCATTTGGGTTGAGGTGGCTGGGTGTGGGCTTTGCCTCATTTGAGTTCAGGTGGCTGGGTTCAGGTGGCTGGGTTGAAGCTATAGCCCTTATTTGGTGGTACCCTATATCTTTGTTTTTAAAACAAATAAGTGAAACAGTTAACAAATTCTCAAAGTTGGTGTCGGTAGCACATTAATATTCCGGCCATGTTAATGTTCTATACAGAACGTGACTTGAATATGCGGCTCTCGCTACACCTGCACGTGGACAAGACAACACACGTTGTCACCCTGCTCACGTTCACGTGCACGGGCTGGACAAGGCGCAGAAGATGTCAGTACCTGTTAAGTTGTTTTGTGGAAAATCTGCCTGGTTGGATTAAAAATTAGATGCCTGTGTAAAAAATGGATACGTCCGAGAAAATGAAACCAAATGGTTTCCCGTTATAACTACTGGAAGATAAAAGGACTCGCCCTTCCCATTCCAGATGAATAACATGTTATAAGAGGTGATGTGCTCACAAATAGTGTTTGTCCTAACATCCTTGCAGAACAATCGGATAATAAATGTTTTAACCTAAATACATTCTTTCACAAAAAGAATGTTTTGAAATAAAAGCTCTCTGTCAGGAAAGAGCTACAGTCGATGTTTATTGGGTTCCGTCCCCATCTTCCAACATCAGACCAGTCCCATGGCATTTCTCTTTAAGTCTGACACGGTGTGGTGTAATGAGTTTGTATTCTTTACAGATAATGCAAACATGCAATTTCCCTTTATCGTGTCCTCCGCTGTTATCAAACAAAGCCATGTTGATACCAATCTAGTTTTGTTTTTCACAAAGTTTGTGTGCGCTTTGCGATGGTTCGTTTTGTCTCCCAACAGGTGCACCAAATATTGCCTTGACATATCGTTCTACGCATGCCTGCTAACATATTGTTCCCATGTGTCATCGCGCTGCTATCATACACAACACCTCTGTGGTTAGTTCTAGGCTCACACATCCCGCGGAGGTGACCACTGGGATCTACTGACCCGAACTTACGCACGTGCAATTTGTAACTCTTTGCAAGATGGACCGACACCGAGTCAAAACAATATCGTTTTGTTTTCACAGCTGAAGATGGTTTGTTTAACGTAGATACCCCCTCCCTCATCCCCCTCCCACGTCTATGTATCCTTCATCGCGAGAGGCTCGGGCATTATGAGACAAAGATTGGGTCCCAGAGATACCCTAGCACTCGGTGAGGGGGACTGCCCCCCTGACCCCCAGGACGGGTTGTGATGACATCCCGTCACCTCGCCACCCTTCTTGTCGGTGGAAGTGTTACAACTGTGAGAACTCGGTGTATGAGATAGCCATGTTTGGTTGAGCTGACAGTCGGCGCGATCCCGTAATCTGGCTTTGTTGATTAATTCTCATCATATATGCCGGCGCGGCTTGCCTAAACGAGACAGGAATTTTACCATTATTTATGACCCAAACGTGAGAAGAGATTTTAACATCGGCGTGTAAATGTTTGCTTACATACCTATCTCAGTAAACGGAGATGTATGAAACATGGAGATGTATACATATATCATTAGTATGCTTCGCAGATATTATTATTATGTTTCACTTGCTGTTTATAAAAGACTTTGGACACATTCCGAGTCATATTCATAGTATATAACAGAATATATATTTATTGAAATTAATTAATTTCATTTTAACATTAGTTTCAGTTTATGTTTTAAGGTTCAAGGATCGTGGGTTTCAATTCTCAATTCGTCCTTGATAGTAGGCCATGTAGGTCAGAAGGACAGACGCTTCAGGTGAACGACCCACTCTGTTTTATGGGTGCAGACACAGCTGTATAAGATCATAAATTATGAGTACATCAGCTATGAGTACATCCTTGTTTGTAAAGAATAGGCAGTTAATTGTATGATTTAATTGTTTAGAAACATAATTATTTGATCAAAATAAGATAGTTACTTTTCTTTGCAAGATATCTGTTCCCCTCAACCGACATCTTAAGAGAATATCTTCGATTTAAAAAAGGACGATCGACATTCTTATTTTACTTTACGGGAGGTTCTAAAAGCATTTTAAATATTCAATTCTATTTTCGTTGTTCAGTATGAAGGCTGTGGGCCCAAATGCAATTAATAATAATTGTAGTGGCAATATACATTATCTTAAGTAGTTTTTAACAAATACTTTCTTCTTTCATAGACATTAGAAATACAAAGACATAGTGATTTTATTTTTCTGTATCTTTTGTAGTAATTATATTTTTTAAATGTAAAGATATTTATATTAGTAATACATGTCCTTTGTAGACATTAAATTTTAATCTAAACACATACCAGTAAAAACATGATCACCCTGTATAGTGGAATATAAAGGAAGTTTCTCATGCATATATCGATCGTTTTGGGAAGAATCAATCAAATAGCTTAATCAAAAGACAGTTTAATAATATCCAGACTCTGAAAAGCAAAGAAATTTTAATACCATTCAGACTCTGAAAAGTAAAGAAATTTAAATACCATTCAGACTCTGAAAAGCAAAGAAATTTTAATACCATCCAGACTTTGTCAAGCAAAGAATTTTTAATACCATTCAGACTCTGAAAAGCAAAGAAATTTAAATTCCATTCAGACTCTGAAAAGTAAAGAAATTTAAATACCATTTGATACCAAAGTGAAATGAACGCCGGAAGAGACTATTGTATTTCCTGTCTTCGGTAGTAATAAATACCCGACTGCCTCTTGCACGAAATGTCAGTGAGGTCGGATATGTAACGGTAAGCCCCGCCCCTAGCTCGTCCCATCTTGGACAACCGGCTACCACCCCCGGGGCATACATGTAAGTGACTTCCCTCCCCAGGACTGGCTATCATCCGCTCACCGACCCCCGGGGACAGCTGCCTATATCGGGTTAGGTGCTTAACTGATATATCAGATACTTAGCGGGAGGTTGAGCGTTGATGTAAGCTGAACAAATGGCTGGCTACACGAGGTTAACTCGAGGATTAAATACTACAGGACTTAAAGTGTTAATCTGTGATTAAAATAACCAATATTGCATACTTCAAATTCTTTAAAAAATAAAAGAATTAAAATCAGTTATTTTTTGTAAATTTACAAACCCGTTTAAAAAGCTGAATGACTGGTTTAAACAACAACTTCAATTTCAATTAAACGACATTTAAATTACTTATCTTCTCGCCTTTAAAACGATTTACTATCTAGATTGTCAGTGATTTAAACTTGATACTGAGTCTTGCTCACTGAATGTAAGTAACTTTGTGTGCGTTTTATTTTTCTCTAAAGGTAATTTTGAAGGCAATAGTCCAGGTAGATGACTACGGTCTCTTAATTAGGTCACGTCTCCGCCAGACAATCAATCGTTCAGGCTTTAGTATATTGTCTGTGTTTTGTATTTGTATTGCAGGAGTTAGCACAACGTAAACTAATGGAGAATATATTTAAAACATATTATTACAATAATCTTTACTTAATTAATGTATAAATATTTAAATGTGTAAATAAATGTACTAAAATATTATAAAATGTTTTTTACAACTTTAGTTTAAAACTTTAGAATCGGTGACACTGGATTCAGCACACGAACTATGGTCTGTATATAGCTCCCAAACATTTACTAAAGTTCCTATATTTGATGACGGACTCACGAAAAGACCAAACACAGAATTTCTGCAAACGAGGTGGAAACCAACACAGAGCAATAATTAAATCAGTTTCAACCCTGTCTTTACAGAGAGAAATATATATTATCCTGTTAGCTAAGGTCTCTATTCTGCATACAAATTAGTTCTGTCCAGTGGATGGAAACGAGTCGTTATGACAGAATGCTCGTAATTAAAAATGTCATCAGTAAATAAAGACGTACAAAATACAAGTGATTTAACTGCTGTTCTAAATCAAAAGAAAGCGAGCCTTTTGTTACGTGCACAACAACGTTCATGCATGTGTATAGCAAGTGTCTCGCTCAGTCTCCATCACTCCAGGGTCAAATGCTGTCAGTTTGACAGGCCATTTATTGGTGAGAAACTCTACCCTCGGGTGGAGACCCTCCCCTCGCGTGCCTAGCACGTGCCCCAGCCCAGCCGTGATGTGGGTAATGCCCCATTCCCTCCTCAACCAACCCGGCCTTGACTTCACCAGCCGGGAAAGATATGGTCAACTTTAGCGTGCGTTTTGCTCATTTATTTTCTTCTTTCAATCATGAAAGAAAATAATATTCTTTTAATTCTTTGGTGATGTCCTTTATCTGCGTGTCGTATCTGGGCGCCTGCCGGCAGGTGGCAGCACTTATCCTAGCCCGTCATTATAGTTTTGTATTACACACTCTTTGCTCTTTTGTGGTATCCCACTATGATGTCTAGCATGAATTGTCTCCCTTGTCGTCAAACAATGGACGCAGTCAAGTGGCCATTTCAAGCCCCTAAGACGTGATCATAAAGGTACTTAATGGCAGCGGTGCTATCTTCATCACACCTCCATGGTCATCAAACTACTCGTTTTCTCCTCGTCAACCGATTTGTCCAGTTAAGGGGATAGAAGATCTCGTCCACTCGACCTTGCTAGTCTTACAACAATGCATGTAACATGTGGTTTAAATGTTAATACACTGTTTAGTGCCTGCTAACAAGTCAGAAGCCTTTGTGTGCGTTTAATAATGTATGGTACCTGTCTGACCAGTGGTTTAACGAACATCCCCTGTAATCAGTGGCATGTGACACGGTGACCCCTGACAATGTCACGTAAGGATGTCACGGGCGGTAATAGGAAGCCTTGTATACCATGCCCTTCACGGTAGCTTTCTGTCCTGAAATATGTTACTACGATGTGGATATGTAGAATATCGCAATCCGTAAAACATTTGTGACATATGTTATGTTTGGAATTACTTTCATAGTAAAGTATTTTTTTTCCCTCTTTTTTTTTGGGGGGGGTGGGGGTGTTTGAGACATCCGGGATTCGAACCCACACCATCAGCGTCAGTCATCGTGTTTTCACTGTAAAACATTGTTTTGTTACTTAATCAACTGTGAAAACCCGGGTTGGAATTGGCCTTCATCAACCAACTGACAGGGCTCCAGATAAGGGCCGTATCGGCGTATTTACGGATAAAAAATATGCACGATACGGTAGGAAATAATTTAGAAAACGTAGCAGATACGCACCACAGCAATGGTGTATGGTCTTAGAATCATTTACAGGCGTATTTATCTGAAAGAAGTATTGTTTTAATGTTTATTGACCTGTTTACACAAGAGTAGCAATATTGTGGTGCATATATGAAACGAAACACAAGATTACTCTGATAGTCCATTAATTTCCATTCAGTACTCTAAATGTACACTTAAGGTTTTCCAGTACTCCTGTATTGAACGAATAAAGAGTACATACTCACGATGTTGAAAACGTATCTGGAGCCCTGCACTGTTGTCTTAAAGGGTGGTCAAGCTCGGTGATTTGGTTGTAGCATGTCGTCGTATTACAGTTGCATAGAGCGGTGCTCATATTGTTAGTCACAGGACTAAGTCTACGACTGCCGCGTACATACCCGGTGGGTTTGTTACAGATGACTGTCATGAAAATGGAATATTGATGAGTGCGGCATTAAACAATATACAAACAAACAGAGTCGTCGAGTCGGATGGACGACTAAGTCCTCCACAACGGAAATCCCATTCCTGAACAGCAGCACAACCTTTTGATAAGACGCGTCTCCTAAAACAGAGATTCTTCTCATAAACAGGCCTCGTGATCTTGTTAAGAAAGCGAACACCAAGCCGGTAATGAAATGACCGGTCGGCAGCTACTGTTTAAGTAGTAGTAGAAGAAGAAGAATATATTTGTATTTGTGTGTCACATGTTATATATAAAACATACATAGACTTTAAAACATTCAGTAAAATATAACATCCGGCCATATGACCTATGAGACACAAGGCACTATATTATATCTAAAAACAGATAGTAGTAAGTAAAATATCACCGCTTTGTAAGCAACAATGGAGTGTGGTATATTTATGTAATTACATGACTACAAAGTGCGTTTGCGTATGGTTACGGAGAAGAAAGAGTGTTATTTTTTGTGTGTCATGTTATATATGACACAAACATAGACACCTAAGACACTTAATATAAAATATATAATAATAGTCCTATAACACATGAACACTTTTAATGAATCTACAATTTCTGCCCCAAGACACCTCAGTGTGTTCTTGTAGGGTAAAGAATTATGAAATCTGTTCTGGTCAAAGAAGTGTAACTAAATAGCCCTGTTGGGATATCATTCTTTGAAATAAATATCATACCCATATTTTATTGATGAGAAGACGTGTCAAAACTTAATGATGATGTTTGTCGCATGTACAACCACCTTTATCAATGTACCCTCAGCCTGGCTGGCATCCCGCACCTCTCATTAGCCTGGTCAGTTAGTGTACCAACAAAGGAAATATTCTGTGGCTGAGGGCAACTTCGTTGAAGTTGATCTGCATACCGACGTGCACCTGTAGATACTGATGATAGCTCTGTCGACACATTGTATTCAATATGAAGATGTACTTCAGAATCCGATTTAACACCTAGACCAGCGCTACTACATCACGCAGACATGTAGATAGGGTGTCAGGGGCAATGGGTATTGTTGGAGATGCTTTCACGTTCATCCAGACCAAGCGCAAATAAAAACACAACTCATATTGGCATTTGGAGGAAACCTTGCAGACAAGAGCTTCATTTACATTACACACTACAGTAGAAATGATATTGAATTGATAATGGATAATTATAGCAATACAATGTCACTTAGGATGTATTGTGTTGCTGTTTATAGTCCATAAATCAGGGTGATGATCACGAGGGTCCAGCGAAGCTGTCCATGTTCACCCTCCACTTGGGTACGAGGTGACACGGACTTGAAGGTCACGAGCCGGGGGTGGGGGGTGGGTGTGNGGGGGAGGCAACAGGTGCCCTCGTCATAAACGTCGGGGTACACTTGCAGGTGCGACACATGTTTACCATTGTCTTGCGTACGCATCAGGACACGACTCCGACACAGTGTCCCTAGTCCAAGAGCTGCTACAGGGAGACAAGCTAATGCCACCGTATCGTCCACAGAGCATTGTCATCAAAGGCCACGTGTCTTACATTGGGCAGGTGATGGAAATCCTATCGGCGGTAACAATAAAACTAATACCATTTCATACAATGATCTACGACAGATGACCCCAAGACCCTATCATAAATCCCCGAACTTCACCCCCCGCGTTAGGACACGAGCTGGACAATAAAACCCCCCTCTATCATTGCTCTCGCCTCACTGCGATCTCGCGACAGCTTCTCTGAAACTATAAACCTCTTCACTCACAATGGGTGATACTCTACCCGCGGTATTGTTTGTTGTTAACTTGTTCAGCGTTGACTCTTTGTTTGCCTAGGCACCTTGTGGGGACAACAACTTGATAAAAGACATTCTCCTAGTATCAGGTCCAGATACAGGTATTTCATCCTGCGAAATCATTGTCCCCAACACGCCCGATGGACGTTGATGAATGAAATAGATATTTTGATTATTTGATTCAAGTTATGAGATGCCGGTGGATATATTTCGAAACATTAAGGATGAGAATCTATCGTCATATTTGTGCTTTTCATAATACATCCTGTGAAGTTACTTATTATATGACACATGTTGCAGGTTTTATTAAGTCGTGATTATTGATGTAACATGTTTAGCCTTAATATTACATCGAGATCATAACTGCTCTAATATAGTATTGATCATCAACGTGCGGTAGAAATGCTTTATTAATGTAGTCATGTACTGGCATCTATGGTGTATAAGCAGCGCCCTCTTGTCGGGCAAGAATGGCACATGCTTGATAAACATACACACCGATACAGACCTTTAGCCTTTGCCAAGCTTCCCAATAAGGAAGCATACGGACTTACCGAAATTTGTCAATTGAATGGATTTGTTGTATGTTAAATTATCATTATAGGGACTAGTGAACTAACTTCTATCGGTATTCAACGTTGTTAATGTATTTTACAAATTAAGCGTAACAAGTACAGTTTAGATTCTATTTAACAAATCATGAAAACTTATTTGCTCTAAAATGTTAAGTTTGGACAAATTTGTGTTTTAATGCAAGAAAGACCATTAACGACAAGTCTAAAACCTCTACAGCAGCGGTTGACAGAACTTAAAAAGAATTAAACATTCGATTTCGAAAGCCTTGTGACCACACATTTCTTCTCCGTTTTATCATTTCAATAATTTGGGCAAATCCCTAACTTGGGATATTCTTTTACCATTAGAAAGCCCATTTCACAAAGATGCGTGCGAGTTTAGTTCAGTTAAATGTTTCTCCATGGAGCGCCCGCTGGGTTGATTTAAAACGTTTGCACATGAAGAACGTTTGCCCTCAACGGGGAGCCATATGGTAAGTGTTTTATTTAAGTGCAAGGACGCTAACCGCCATCTCTCCCCGAATCCCCGCTGTCGGTGTCAAACGTTGACCAGTTGAAGGTGATAGATAGGCCACAGAGAACCGTCTGATTCCTTGTAAAGGAAGAAATCCGCCCATTAGCGGGCAAACGACCTGTAGACAGTCTTAACTGTTGAACACATTAGGAATTGTCGTGTTTCATCTAATAAGGTGTCTCAGGCTTAATCTCCTCAAATCGGCAGAATAGGAAGCGTTTAAATAGTGCGACCATCATCAAATAATGAAGAGAAGAGAAAAGCTTGGCTAATAGCTACGTTGACTTCATTAGAAAGATAGGACTAATGCTCCAATGTGATTGTATTTGTTTCCCGGCCTACCTATCTGCCCGGCAAGGATTACTGAGTCGCGACTTAATAGTTGGATTAGACAGGGCTAGGGGTAATTAACGCTGCTTGGATCGAGAAACAAAACGACAAAGAGCAAGATACCTGTCCGCGTTAAGAGACGAATGTTGTCGACAATCACGTACACACTGTTTACACATGTAGTCCGTGCGGAGGTGCGCACGCACGTTGTATAAATATACAAGGAGACGCTTTTCTCCCGCCCCTCTTTCCTCTATTGTTCCTGACAATCGATCACGTCATCTCCCGGCGTTAAAACATTATCGTTGACGATTAGAACCGCCATCGATATATTCTTTGCTTCTGTAATAAATGCTTGGCTGCACACTGGAAACTTGCCAAATAAATCTGTACAGATAAAAGCTTCATAAGCACTTTCAAGTTGGTTTTTCGACTATTAATTTGTATTGTTATATTCAAAAGAAAAATCGTTACTGGTAATTTTCGTAAGTAGCTCACTGCGTTGAGTGATTGGCGTGCACAACCGATAATAGATCTTACAGATGACTTGGAGACATTCAAGGATGATTAAATAATTGAATGTATTGTCTTGGGAGACCGATTTTAATATACCGCTGTAGGGGAGACAACTCATTTTGAAATTATGATCTGTGCTTTAAATAAGAGACAGTCTTAGTGATCCTCTAATCCGTGATTTCGTAAACATTTCTGACGGACGAGAGTGCTTGTTAGAAATCCCAGGTCCCGTGTTTGTAATAATCTTATTGAACGTAAAAGTACCTGCGTATTAATCTAGGACCGGGTCTAATGGCTGGGAATCTCTCACAGAAGACAGGAATTTCCATTGTCTCGCCTACCTTAAAAATATATGAACGCGGGAGTTGAATCGGTTTATGGTTATTACCTGGACTATGTATTTGATCAGTAATTGCACGATTGTGTCAGAAGCTACTCCCGGGAGATCGCCTTTTCCATTTCCATTCATTTACTGAAAGCTTTTGCTGATATTAATGGCAAGACGCGCCGAGAGTGGGTTGTGTCCCATTCGCGTTTTACCTGCGTCAGGTAAGAAGGCCACAAGGGAGGGGTTTTGTGCTCCCTTGGGGGGACGGGCGAAGAGTTTGTGTGTTTACAGTGACGGTAACCACGCATAACACACTTGATAGCCCTGCGTCGTGAATCACAGCAAAGAGATGAGAGAAGATTGAGATAATAGTGAAGATAATGGAGGAAGATAATGGCGCTAATCGATCAGGTTGAAAGCTTGACGTCTGTCGACAAAACACAGATCTCGTGACGGGCCCGAGATTTCTTAGACAACATGGCGGAGCAAGGTCTTTAAGGCCCCGTCACTCTCTCCATGCACGTAATAAGATAAAATGCCTGGAGTCAGCCAATAGGGAAATTAATATCAATTATCCTAGTAGTTGTCTCTAACTAGCACTTAAAACCGTCTTACGATGGCATTTCATTTCATTTACAAGGCATTGTTCGTGACAATCGCCGCTCGGCGCAAAGAACCCTCATTGAGCCAACCGTACAGTCGGCAGATGTCGGGCCAGCTCCATCTTTTCCTTTCATCTCGGGCTTGACAAGGATGCTGCAGCCAGCAATCACTGTTATCAGTGTTTAGTTTTAAGGTTACACCGGCAGGAGGCACGGCCTATTAGGAAATAAACTTGGACCTAATAATAAACATGACTTCCGACATGAGTCAAGGGCATAGACAATAGCAAAACGGAATTTAGCCTAGTCTTACCATTCTTTATGTTAATTTATAGACTTTGAAATGAACACAAATATACATCTGCTTAATTTATACTTCCTCCAAGGGACTGACATTTTTGTCATGTGAATTGCAGTGACTGCTTGCACAAAGCCCCATAGAAATAGACGTTTTTAAAAATTTGTTTTTAATTGCTATTGTCAAATATAATAATGAGCAGTTGTATTAATAAATAATATTCAAATTATGAATTCGATTTATTCAAGCATGGATAGAGGTATAGCAACAATTAATTTGCTGTTCACTCAAAACCCAACGTGGTAAGATTTGTTTGTTTAATCGAGTCTGAACAGACAATCCAGTGACTGACAACATGAGCATCGAGATACGACTACCATCCATTCTAACCGTGATCTTCACGGGCGCCTTGTTCAGCGACTAAACTATATCTTCCTGGTTCCGATACGTTTAATAAAGATAGTTGAGGCATCCCTTAGTGTGTGTGGCCATTACACAAGTCTTGACCACTTCCCACGTTTACATGACCACGTGTACGATGCATACAAACCAATAACACATGATAGTTAATCTTGTCATCGAACCCACAGTCGTAGGCTTCCCGGAGGCCGCAGCCACAGTGCCCCCTAGTTTACAGAGAGCGGCAGCACTGGAGGTTGGCATTGGGTGATGGGAAGCTGTGGTTGATGGGGCCTTGAGTGATTTGTTGTGTTTTTCTCTCGAATATACCACGTCATCATGTGATGATGGACTGAAGCAACCTAAGTAGTGTTCGGGGCTTGCTGTGCCCGTTAGTTTGAAAATACACTAAAATACGCAGCTTATAGGGTAAACCGTTTGGGACATTTGAAGAAACTTGTTTTCAGCACAAAGTAACCGCGGCAGGATAAGTAGCAGCATGAGTAACATCAGAATAAGTAGCAATATAAGTAACATCAGGATAAGTAGCAATATAAGTAACATCAGGACAAGTAGCAATAGAAGTAACATCAGGATAAGTGACAATAGAAGTAACATCAGAATAAGTAGCAATATAAGTAACATCAGAATAAGTAGCAATATAAGTAACATCAGGACAAGTAGCAATAGAAGTAACATCAGGATAAGTAGCAATAGAAGTAACATCAGAGTAAGTAGCAATAGGAGTAACATCAGAATAAGTAGCAATATAAGTAACATCAGGATAAGTGACAATAGAAGTAACAAGACAAGTAGCAATA